>JACXGJ010002389.1:44422-66602 GCA_016801105.1 Esox niger | reverse complement strand
GTGTGTGTTAAGATGTGTTATGGTGTGGTGCTGGTGTGTGTTAAGGTGTGTTCAAGGGTTATGGCGGTGTGTGTTAAGGTGTGTTCAGGGGTCGTGACAGTGTGTGTTAAGATGTGTTATGGTGTGGTGCTGGTGTGTGTTAAGGTGTGTTCAAGGGTTATGGCGGTGTGTGTTAAGGTGTGTTCAGGGGTCGTGGCGGTGTGTGTTAAGGTGTGGTACCGGTGTGTGTTAAGGTATGGTGCTGGTGTGTGTTAAGGTGTGTTCAGGGGTTGTAACGCTGTGTGTCAAGGTGTGGTACAGGCACCGCAGATTCCCTTTTGCCTGTGCCCTTTCCAGTCACAACCAAGCCGAGAGGAATGAAAGGCCTCCCTGAACCCAATACATATTCATAAACCTTGGTGGAATGTCATGTTTACCTGTCAAGGTGAGGATTAGGATGAACTGTGATCAGGTATGTTATTGAACGTCACCCTCCCCCCTCCCCTGGCAGACAACCATCATCGTCTCACTCTCTGTCAACCTCCTTAGTCACTGAGGGAAAACACAGTCAACAAAACCATTCAACAGAAAACGTTTGATTCTCTCTCCGTCACTATTTATTGTAATGTTTCCCTGCGTTACAGCGGTAGCTCATAATGAATTCTGATAAATTAAAGGTTGTATTGTTCTGCTGCCATGGCTGTCCTTGATCATGATGCCAATTACTCAGGGTAATTTCCCGCCTCTGCATTTCCCTCTCTAAGATCTCACAAAAGGAACTTTCAGAGTGGAGCGAGTTGACACACGGGTGACAGATTCTTTTTTAATTCTTCTCTTTTTGATTCAACATTACAACGTCACATTCTGCATTTTCATTGTCTCTTATCCATTTTCCTGTTCCTTCTTTAGGAGGAGGGAGAGAAAAAAATCTGTTGACTCAATTGGAAATGTCACCCAGGAATCTTTAACCTGAATAGAAGCGTTTTGACTCCTCTTATATAAAATGACAAGCAAGGACACAGTCTGTCTTCATCTACGTAGATGTACACAGACAAGTGCGCCTCTCCCTAACTAGTGCAAGTCTAAAAATAAGTAAATAAAACAAACTAACATGCTGGGGGGCAGATGAGAGGAGGAGGGTGCTCTGTTTTTTCATAAACAATATATGAGGTGCTTTTTGCAAGTCAAATCCTTAAAGATTCACTGGCGGCTTTCCTCTCAGTGCCTTTTAAGGAGTGAGATTGCATGCAAAGGAAATGGCAAGGAAACATTGGGGGACGGGGATGGGGGGGTAATAAACAGAAAACAGGGCATTAAGGAGATAACGGTTGACATGAACATTGCCCTTCCCTTCCCCCACACTCTGAGCAGAAACTTCTCCCTGAAGTAGCCGGGAGATGTTTGCACGCGTAACCTCTCTTTTTAGTCCGCTCGGATCGCTGGGTTCCTTGTGCTGTTTGTTGCCCTTATTGGCTGACATGGAATCACCTAGAATCTGCGTAATACTTCTCTCGCTCTGTGTGAGTGACCAGTAATTAAGTTGTGCCGAGCAGAGTCCCCTCTCTGTTATCGCTGTAACAATCAGCCGGCCTAAGATGCTTTTTGACTGCCGGTTGTTCAGTGACCTGTGCGCGTCAAGCCCTTCTCTCTTTATTGGGTTGTCTTCTGTCCACGCTAATGGCCGTAGGAGGATGAACCCAGGCTTCACCTGACCAGCACTCCCAGACCCGGCTCTCTGGAGCCGACAGGCGGAACGGAAATCACATTAACCCAGCCCAAACCAACAACCAAAACAACACACAACAACACATATGGAGCCAGCAGAGAAGGGGAGATTCTCTTTGTTTGGCTCCTTTATCAGCGGTAGGTGTCAGTTTGATTCATCCTTGTTTACCAGTCATTGTCATAAAGGGCGTCTGCCACCCAACCCCCTTTGTTAGCCAGAACGGGGGTCTTCCCTGGACCTCAGGGCCTGAGCTGATCTGTAGGTAACTTATAACATCTTCTTACCCCTCAGAAGAGATGAATGATGAGTAGATGATGAATAGTAGATAGAATAACAGTCTGTTTAGTGGCCTGTTAGCGTTATAACACAAAAATAGTTTATAGTCTACTATTAACATCCTGAAGGCCTGATAGTTGTACAGTGCAGAGCTTTATTCTCAGAACGAGTTGCCCGTTGAACTTTGCTGAAACTCTATGGTAAACCTTTTTTAAAGCCTGTATACAGACTATGTCTTTTAATATGTTCCATTTCATCAAATATAATGTATGGCTTTTCTGTGCTCTTTACATTCTATTGAAAAGCGTATTGACCTGTTTCCTTCATTAAGTGTACGATGGAATAGTTGGTTGTTAGAACATTAAGTCCGAGGCCAGCCGTCTCCAGTTCATCCTGATCATTTACAATTTCCCGACCATGATCAAAAATAAATTAAATGTTCATCCTGTGCTCACTGGCTGCAGTTAAAGGCAATTTGACGGATGTGTACCAGTTTAATTTTCTCCCACCACACGCATCTTGACATATGAGCCCTGTGTCATAATTAAAAAGGTTCAGTCTCTTTACCAGGTCGCTGTGCCATGCCGCTGTGCCAGGCCGCTGTGCCAGGCCTCTGTGCCAGGCCGCTGTGCCAGGTTGCTGTGCCAGGCTGCTGTGCCAGGCTGCTTCCAAGCTCAGTGTATAATATGGGGCGGCACAATAATCTAGTGGTGAAGAGCGTGGGACCAGTTAACTAAAGGTTGCTGCTTGTGTTTTCCTGAGATGTCAAGGTGCAAAAAACCTGTCGTCCTGTGTCCCGTCGCCTGACCTAGACAGTTAACCGTAATTGCTGACGGGTCATTACTGTAATTGACGGGTCATTACTGTAATTGACGGGTCATTACTGTAAATAAGAATGTGTTGTTATCATCCTGGTTAAACAGCCATACATCCGACCAGAGAAGCATGTGGATGAGTTCCATACTGAGCACATTCGCTCAAACCAAATGGCCTTGGATGACAACGTGGGAATGTAGGCCACTGGAGCCAGACCAATCAGACCGCCTTCAGGCTCAGGTGGGGGAGGAGCTGAAGGTGACTTAAAGCCATATTAGCCATCACTGTTATCATCTTCACCATGGTATTTTTATTCCTCAAACTTTTGATTCAATTTTTTTTCAATCCTCCATCTTCCATCCCGAGCATCTTTTATCTACGTTTGCAACTTTCTATGTCCAGGAGGCATCCTGGCTCATTTCTTTTCCTAGCCTTCACAAAGCACCTCATCATAAACTCCTCCACCTCCGCAATGCTATGGAGACAAGATCGACCCTTCCCATCAGCCGGTAGCCCCCCCCCCCTTTGTAGGCGAGCTGAGGCGGCGGGGAGGGCTGGCAGTTTGTTGTTTTTATTTAATGTGTTTCTACTTCCATGTCATATTTCCTCCCTCTAATTGATGCCTGGGTCTGTGCGGGTGCCAGTGCGGTTGTCGGGAGGATGCTCCCTCCAAACAGGCCCTCATCCTCCTCTAATAGGGCCGGCTGTCCTCCGAGGCCTTCAGCTGTGTCAGGCCACTGCTGCCTCACTGCACCTCCGCTTTTTACCGTTGCCGTGTAGCCCATTAGTTCCCTCTCCAGGCCTCGCTACCCCCCCTGCCCCCCCCCGACCCTGTGCCTCCCCCTGGCCCCATCCCTCACCTCTACGGTCCCCCCTCCGCCTCCCCTCCCCGCTCGTTCCCGACGTTTCGTCCGCCGTAATGTGAGGACGCTGTCCCGGCAAACATATCTCTGAAAATATTTCCTGTACGAGTAAAATCTCCAGTTGCCCGGCGCCGGCCTGGCCTGTCCGTTTAATGTGTGGGTTCTGAAGGTGCTGCGGGTCCATGTTCTGCCCTGCTGTTGGGCGGGGATTGGGGGGGTGGGGCTACGCTTTGGTGTCCGCTGGTATTTTTTCAGGGCTGTGTGTTACACGGGGGCTCCGGCAGCGCATGCCTGGCCCGGCGGATCAGAGACTGAAGACTACAGCAGAGTGGGGCATTTAAAGGCCTTCAGGGCAGTGGTCTCATGGGTTACCCTAGAATCAGTGTCCGCTCACGCATTGATAGATCGGCAAAGCAGTTTGTTCTACCAAATTTAACAATGATATATCATTATCACAACTTTGGGGGAAATCTATAAAATCAATGGGGCCGCCTGGTGGAGTGGGATTAGTATTACTAACATGCTGAGAGGGTGTTAAAACGCCCCAGTATGGATCCCAGTTGCGGCTCAGATCAATGGCATTTGTGGACACTAAGCTCAATAACAAGCCTTCCAAGAACTCGGAAAAAGAAGAAGAAAGAAATAGATGTGAAAAGCAAATTTGCTGGGAGAAGAGCTAATATCCTGTGCGCGCCCGGCTGAACATGAGCCGTGGAGCCGCTGGCTGTGAGAGAGAGGGAAGAGAGAAAGACAGAGAGCGAGAGAGAGAGAGAGAGCGAGGGGGAGAGAGTGGAAGAGTGTAGAGAGAATGGATTCCTCCTCTTAAATTATACCAATACAAATGGTGTCGTTATTGATATCCCTACATCATTGGTATTGGCAGACAGGGGTAAAGAATTGATACAATATGTCGATTACAATGGGTGGTTGGGTGGGGGGGGAAACAAACCTGTTTAGCACGTCTGTATCAAGTGAATCAGATTGATTTAGAAATTGCACGTTTAAAAAAAATGCATGCCTTTAGAGAGGATTCTACAAGGTGAGCCAAAAGCCACAGTAATTGGATCTGTAAAAGTCAAATTTCCTGTTTGGTGCTGAAGTCCTGACAAGATGACAAAGGATGCTATGTTTAGAGAATGGAGATGTTTGGCCATAGGGATGGCATTAATCATGAGGGGAACGACAGCCCAGTAGAAAGTAGGCATTTCACTCAACATGGAACAAGAGGAAACAAAATGAGTATCCTCACATTGTTGCTAAAAGAGCAAGAGCCCAGACAGACCTGGAAATCCTTCTGGGCTTCTTTTTATTGAAATCCATCAGAGTGGCTCACTTTAGATTACATTATTTGAGTGGAGATTGTTTATTTAGATGGAAAAGATTCTACTGTTTAGTAATATTCCAGATAGGACAGAAAGTTTCTAAAATAGCCCATAATGATAATTGTGAAGTAATGCTTATGTTCAGAGTCTTCTCAAGTACTGCTTTTTTAAGGAAATGTTGAATATTTTAGAGAAAATATCTGAATACTTTGTAGAGGAAATGTATCTCAATACCTAGTGACATTATGTCTCTTAGTCAATGGCATGGACAGCAGAAGAAAGTAAATACAGTAACTCCACATTTATAAAAAACATATTTCTGTTTTATCATCTTACTATCTCAAGTGACAAAGCAAAGGAAGTTCAAAACATCTAACCCAGATAATGCAAATGTCCCTGAAGCCTTAATTCAATTAAATATTTTAACAAGTATACTTGACTGGAACAGACAAATATTTTCACAAAATACTGCCAAGCTAATTGCATAGTCTCATAAAAAAATATTTGCTGCATTAATGAAGAACCTCAAATTATTGGGACACATAACAAAAACCCTTGACATACTGAAATGTCCTCATACTTGGTGAAGTTCATGATTCTTTTGACCTTTTCAAGGGCCACAGGACAAGTGGCATATTTTACAGTAGGTATGACCTTCTTTCTGCACATGCTTCAGTTTTTTTTATCCCAAACCTCCCCTGATGCGTTTTAATTTTCAATGTCACCTGACCATGTTCTTGTCTGGACATCTGACCATGGCCCTGTCTGAAGTAGAGCATCTGACCATGGCCCTGTCTGGAGTAGAGCACCTGACCTTGGCCCTGTCTGGAGTAGAGCACCTGACCATGGTCCTTTCTGGAGTAGTGCACCTGACCATGGCCCTGTCTGGAGTAGAGCACCTGACCATGGCCCTGTCTGGAGTAGAGCACCTGACCATGGTCCTTTCTGGAGTAGTGCACCTGACCATGGCCCTGTCTGGAGTAGAGCACCTGACCATGGCCTTGTCTGGACATCTGACCATGGCCCTGCCTGAATTAGAGCATTTGACCATGGCCCTGTCTGGAGTAGAGCACCTGACCATGGTCCTTTCTGGAGTAGAGCACCTGACCAAGGCTGTGCCTGGAGTGGAACAGCTGACCATGTTCCTGTCTGGAGTAGAGCACCTGACCATAACCGTGCCTGGAGTAGAACACCGACCCTGACCGTGCCTGGAGTAGAGCACCTGACCATGACCGTGCCTGGAGTAGAGCACCTGACTATGACCGTGCCTGGAGTAGAGCACCTGACCATGACCGTGTCTGGAGTAGATCACCTGACCATGACCGTGCCTGGTGTAGAGCACCTGACCATGACCGTGTCTGGAGTAGATCACCTGACCATGACCATGCCTGGTTTAGAGCACCTGACCATGACCGGGCCTGGAGTAGAGCACCTGCCAATGACCGTGTCTGGAGTAGATCACCTGACCATGACCGTGTCTGGAGTAGATCACCTGACCAGGATCGTGCCTGAAGTTACTTGGATGGGATACGCAGAGACACTTGGATGGTGTTATCGTCAGATGAGGAAATATCTCTTCAGCAATGGATACTAGTGTTGGATTTGGAAAATAATTACTTTACCCAGCACCCGGACACTAACACCAATACTTTCTTGCCTGTTAGACAGAAAATTGACTGCAAGTGGATCTTCCAGCATAACAATTACTCCCAAAATTCATAGAAATCCATAAAGCAATGGTTAAGTTACCCTAAATTTTTGAATGGTATTTCTTAGTCTCCGGACTTGAACCCAATTGAAAGCATATGGTTTGAATTGAATTGTGCCATCCATAAGTGTAGATGAAGGATATCAAGGATCTGGAAAGATTCAATATTGAGGAATTTTCTAAGATCCTTCCCAAAGTGTTTCTCCAATCTTGTAACACATTATGAACAAAATCTCAGTGTCATTATCCTCACATGGGAAGGGTGCTGAGTATTGGAAACAGGGGTCAATAACTTCGACACGTTTTAGCTAAGAAAATGTTTGGCTTGTTTTAACTAATCTTTTTTAGCCATGTTTTCTTCTTTCTTCTTAATATAATTTCTCCAATGTTATGAGTAATCAATAAAGCTCAGTATTAAAATAATTTATTTTACACTTAAATTATCACTAACGCTTAGGATTTGGAGCTGACTGTAAAACCTGACATTATTTTCACACACACACAAAAAACACACAGGCTGTGGCTTTGATTTGCAAAAACAATTTATGTCTCCACCTGTCAAACATTTCTAAGAAAGCAACAGGACATTTTTTTTCTGTAAGAGCATCTGATTGTATGCTCTCTGTTTGCTCATTCAGTGACCGGCCCCCGGTCCAAAAGTGACAGCCAGGAGCCATGGATACTGGTTGAGGTAGCTAGTGAACTGTGGTCAAACAACTCCTGTTCCCAGAGAACACCACTGGGCCTTCTCCGTCTTCGCAGCGGGGAGCAGATAACACCAGGAAAACCACACAACACAACCAACATACCGCGGGGGAGAACAGACGCACAGAACAGATTGCTCTGTAAAAGTGAAAGACACAGCTTGGAAGGAGAAGGTATAAGACAGATGAGATATGGTGGTAGGAAAGGGGGAGTGTGAAAGAAGGAATGAAAACAGAACGAGAGTTCTAATGAGGGCCCTAACTACTTTGAATGGGGGCCAGTCTTTTCTCCCGTGTTTTGACAGAGATGAGAGATACAGGGAGAAAGAAAAGAAAAGGGCGTAATTAACCAGCTTAATGAGTTTGTGGCTCTTTTGTAAGCATGGTGGGGGCTTTTATAGGAAGCCTGGCTTTTTATGGTAGAAAATCTTCTCTTTCAGTGCTGTCAAAGAAGTTTCTGGCAGAGCAGTTATCACAGCATGTCAAATTGCTGCAGCTCGAGAAATAATTTGGATTTTTTTCCTGTTGCCAGAGTGCTGCGAAACAAAAGGCACCCCTCTGGTCTAATTTGCCTTGGTAGGGTCCCTCTGGGTGGGGGGTCTGCATGGACAGAGAGGGCCCTGTCTCCTCTCCCGAGGATTAGGGTATAGGGAGGGGCGGGGTGAGATGAGGGCCTGCTAGCAATTTTACCCAAAATGCTGCAATTGTCCCCAAGATTGAACAGTGCAGAGCAGCAACGCTCATTTTCCCCTCTTCATTATCTCTCCTGTATTTGCTTATCTTTGTCTCAAAAAGGAAAAAAATCTAAGTGTTTAAAAGGCCCTTTCA
This sequence comes from Esox niger, assembly GCA_016801105.1. Taxonomy (NCBI): domain Eukaryota; kingdom Metazoa; phylum Chordata; class Actinopteri; order Esociformes; family Esocidae; genus Esox; species Esox niger. The sequence goes on along the minus strand of JACXGJ010002389.1, from coordinate 58,380 downwards.
TGTGGTGAAAGATTTTTAACAGAGCACTCTGACTCTGACATGGCTGAGTTAAAGTAAGCTACGGTTATGTTATGAAGACAGTATGAATGGCAAATGAGTACTTTTCTACTTTTCATTGGTATTATACACGGAATTAGATCCTTGATTTGCTCAAATGACATTTCCCTAGGGCCCCAGTATAATGCCTTTTGGGATGAGATGTGCAATTTTGTGGTGTCAAATTAACAATAAGAATATTACACCGTTATTCAGAAAGGAAAAATGGCTATATACTATTTTTACATCAATGTGCCATACAACTTGGTGATTTAATTTTCCTTTGAAGATAAATCCCTTCATAAATGATGCATCTATGGCAAAATATCATTTGACAACATAGTAAAACAGTAAAGGGTGTGCTGGATTTACATTCAAATGCGTGCAGACAAAGGAAGTTAATGGGGAAAAATATTTCCTCACTCTGTTTACAATTAAATAATCATAATTGACATTGCCCTTTTCAATTATTGTCAAAGCTGATATATAGCTTAGCTGTTGACACAGCTGTACATTTCCCAAATCTAAAATAGATTTTCCTCAAAATTAGTTCTGTCAGCTTCTCATTTCTGGCTGTCAGATGAAGAATGCTTTCCCCGTGTCACTGCACCTACATATTGAGCTTTTCATTGTACGGAATGGAAGGTTCCTACTGTCCTTACTGATTGTTGAGACTTTATTCTGGTTTGAGGCCTAGCTAGTCCAGGCCTCTCCTTGCACAGATGGGCTCATGATTCTGGTGTGTGTGTACCAGGCCAGTGTCTGAGGGCTGATGAGTGTGTCAGATGTTCTATAGTAAATCTGTATATTCGGCCACCCTGTCATTAGTGGCCATGCAGAGAAGGCCTGACATATGCGGTGCTATGAGAGATTTTAATGTTTCATTTCTTTTTCTACTCTGTTCATGCTCACTGATATCAATATTATTGGCTTGCACATGCTTTAGTATTAATCTTATCAAATGAACTTACACACACAAACAAATGAAGCCTGTTATTATGGAGTTTGTTATTTTTCAGGCTTAAATGCGTTCTTTCTTATTTCGTATTTGCATGTTTTCATGTAATTTTTGAGTGGGACCGAGGACAGCAGAATTGGTCAAAGTGGACCTTGAAATTAAATGGATGAGCCTCTTGTACAGAACTGTTTGTGTCCTGCGAAGAATCAAGGTTAATAGCTGGATGCAGACTTGTAACTAACCAAGGCCACCCAGATAATGAGTTGAGGAAACACATTTCAAAAAATTCCATCTCTTCCTTAATAAGTACTACTTTAACAAAACATCCTTGATTAGCTTTTGCCTCCAAACACATCTTCACCTTGTGACCCTTGCAGACAGACATTGGTTGTTTTCTATGAATATTGAACATTGCCTTCCTTGCAGGCTGTTTAGCTTCATGCAGACTTTTCCAATGACACTGGGTAGAGAAGAGGGTGGTCTGAATGCAGTTGTCCCTGGGGTTACCTTCTGCTCTGTGACAGGTGCCATGTGGAATGAGCTCTCGAGATGGATATGCTGCCCTTAGATCAACTGTTATATCAGGAGATGGATAGTATGCTGAAGGTCCCAGCTAAATGAAATGGGGTCACTCCTGCATCGTTTGCACTGCAGTCAGCAGACGGACCCCACCAAAAGACACCTCCTTTCAACCAACACGCAGTTCCCACAGCACTTCTTCGGGAGGAAAGCAAAGGAACAATTATATACTTTTCCTTTCCAACTTAATTACTGATATTTCAGTTTAATGTGTGTCTGATCTGAGGAAGATAATTAGGTGGGATATTGGCGAGGGCCTCTAGGGGCCGAGGCCTGGTGGATCAGGGCCTCAGAGATGACGAGGAGACGCCATCTTCTCAAATTATTCTTTGGGGCAAGTGCTCCCAAGCAGCTTATGCAGCTAAGGCGGGGTAATTAAATGATAATGTAACCTGTTGAGTGCGTGGCGGCCGGGCCGGGCCGGGCCAGGGGTGGGAGAGCACTGACAAGATTTACACTTAATGAAATAATAAAGCAACACAAGCGCTGTGCAGGGCACAGCTTTCAGCAGGCAGGAAACACCCGCGCCTCTGCTCACCGCTTTCTACCTTCCTCCACAGTATCGCAGGCTCAACACGGTCTCTGTCTGTATGTTGGTTTTTTCCTACTTGTGTGTCGGTGTCAGTAATTAAGGAATAATTAGGGGCAGTACTACTATGAGGAATCAAGTTCCAGATAAACGTCATCGTTTGGCTCGATGCGGTAATTGACGACAAGTCATCCATTTATCTGTTCATGATACAACACTGCTTTGAGTGTCTTAATGTTTTAAGTACATTTAACCAACATACTAAATGAACAATAAATAGTACATTTTCATTAAACATTAATATATTTTTTATTTTGTTTGAATGAACCCTTTAAAGACCAATACCACATATTATCAATCTTGTCACCAGTGTCATGTTGTCTGCAATTTGTTAAACATGTCTGTCCACTAGCTTCAAGAGCAATTAATAAACACTGTACCATTCAATCACAGAAACATATAATTACAGTTTCAGAAAAGGGTGATGTATATTAAAAATGGTTAAAAACATAAACATGCTTTATACTATATATGAATCAATCTTCACTGAATGGCTTTCTATGCTGACAAAGAAGTTAAATGAAAAATACTTATAAAATTATAAAAAATAAGTATGTGTTCCATATGTCAACATTGGCATTTAAATGGTACAAAACAAAAAATATGCCTTGATTTTACATGATTCAGATTTCCATGCAAGTTAAAACAAGCTAATTTGCCTATTATTCTTAATGCAGACCAGAACACTCCATTGAGATTCTTGTGCTGAGCCACCCGTTGGCTAGGGAAGTTGTGGTTCACAGAGACCTCCCTGCTGTGTGGAGAACCACATCAGACCACTATCTCAGTGGCTGTCACCAAGTGGCAGTCCAGGTCCACTGTGTCACTGACTTCATCAGCTGCCAGGGGGTCTAATGTTGGACTGGGCCAATCAAGGACACATTCAGGATGGCATTGACATTACACGATGGGGTGATTAAATATGGAGAACACCTGCCTTATGAGCTTCTCGTCATTATGTGAATGCATCCTTCCCATTTACCTTTTAGAAATGTTCGTAATGAGGACGACACATTCTCAAAACTGAATTTGGTCGGCTCAGTTTAGGAGTCTTAGTTGCTGAGGCTGATCTACTGAGGAAGTCTTGTGTCCTGTGACAGAAAGTATCTTTGTCCTCTGTTTTGTAATGTGGTATACTCAAAGGATCCGTTGTAGGCATGTTGAACCTAGGCCTACTCTGGTTGTATATTTTGTAAATGTCAGTTGGAGCATCTCCTTTATTCTTGTGATTTCTAATACTTGGTGGTGCAATGCCTGCAGTCTGCTGTCATCCACAAACTGGTGACTGACTGTAATTATAGCAGGCCTGTTGGATTTCCAGAACTGAGCATTTATTTTTCTGTGAAGGAAAAATGAGAGCAAATGTTTTGCATGAGTAATGACACATTTTTGGGATCTAATTATGCTCTTCAATGGGTGATATTACAGCCTGATAGTTCAGCTTTGGTCAAAATACAGCCCATTTGATTTTACCTACTGGATTTTTTTCCTAAAAAAAATAAGAATTTTTTCGGGGGGGTTAAGAAATCTCCAAGCCATTCTACCAGTGTTAAATGCTGACCTGAATACATGTATTACTGAAGAATGAAAACAATTTTTCATTCACAGTGTAAATGAATGCTTGAGGCCACTCTTAAGCATTTAAACTAGATCTTTAAAAAAGATTTAGAAATTAAAATGGACATAAATGCTCTAATAACTTTCTGGATCCTAACCTGCTGTTGACAGGTATGGAAAATGAAATTGGTGTGATTTTTTTTTTTTCAGAGCTGGGTTCTTCTTGTCCCCAAGCAAGCAAATCAAACAAACTACGAAGTCTTATTTTTATAACTATGGATCAAAATGTTAATTTTAAAACATTTGATTTTCACTGGGTATTTTATGTTTGTGCTTGGATTCCATTTACCGTTGTGTTGGATTGCTGTATCTTGCGCATTCTTACTATCTGCTGATTATTTAGGCATCTCTGTGTTGAACTTAAAAGTGACCATAATTACAAACTTCAAGAACACTCCCAATGTGTTGTCTCTCCATTATCAACATTTTACCCCATGAGCAGGTTGGTCAATTATTTTACTAGTCAGATTCAGTTCCGCTTAAAATATGATGTAGGTCATTAACATAGGGGAAGAGCTGTGGGCCCTTCTGAAATCATTGTCAGCCAGGCATCCAGCAGGTCAGCTGTCCTATGTGTACACAGCTAGACTACATTCTGTAGCTGTATACTTCTCCTCAGGAGTAGACACCCACACAAGAGGGAATGAAGTAGAGAACAAGATGAAGACAAAGCAAAAGATTCCTCCTCCAACACAGAGGTAATACAAAGAGGTACCAAGGTAGGGTGGAGGCGCAGCTCCACCTAGGTGTTCCACACGATGGCTCATTGCGCCCCCCTCCATCCCTTCCCCTGCCATGTGGAGGTCTACTACTTCATATCCCCAGCCCCGCCCCAGCCAGCGTGACAGACAGACCCAGTTAACAGTCCATACAAGCGTAGAAAGAAAGCCGAGCACAGAGGTAAAATGACTGGACCGCAAATGACAGGTGTAGTTAAAATAGTGAGACGCAGAAATGCTTGAGGACAGACAGCCGGTGAGCACCGTAATAAGAAGGATGAGGAAGGCCAACCCCTCCCTGAACCCCCCAGGCAGACCAAAGGAAAATAAGAGAAAGTCAACTATTTTTTGAGACAGCTTCTATTTTCTTGGTTACCTCAATTCTTCTGGGTATAATCTCATACACCCTTTTACAGGAAAATAAAAGTAAAGTTTAACTTAACATCAGTGATATTGGGCAAAGGTGCATCAGTCATGAAATGTCTGATTGCAATTCCAGTGATTGTAAAATCTAATAAAAAAGCAGCTTTCAGTCATTTTTATCATTCCTGTGCTCAGGCTGTTTGATGTTTATGTGAGACAGGGGGAGCCATTTTGTTTCCGTGCTGGATGTTTAAATGGACACTGGGGGGAAATGTCCTCGATGGCTGATCTGCATCTTTTTTTTCTATTCTTCTTATCCAATCTATCTCCACCCTTTCCATCTCCACCTCTCCAGCGCGTCCAGCACTGCCTCATGTTTAAAGTAATCAGATTTCCCCAGCAGTATCTTTGTGGAGGGCTGGGCTGGGTGACCGAGGATGGGAGTGGGGCCATGCTGGCTCTACAGTAACTAGGCTGGGGGGGCATGCCGTATTCCCCCTGTCCCTCATATGTTGGTTTAGAATGTTATTGACATTGTGCCTCTACACAGGCCCTCTCCGAATTCACTAGGGTGTCCTTGCGGGATTGCGCGTTGTGTGTGCAAATACATGTGTGTTAGAAAGGGAGAGAGTAAGAGAGAGAAAGCGAGGGATAGAGAGAAAGAGAGGGCGAGAGACAGAGAGAAAGAGAGAGATTCTGTTATGGCGGAGCACCAGATGTGTACATACATCCATCCTAACAGAGGTCACACTCATACACGCCTTTACAGGTCAGGCAAAACACACAAGCACACAGTCACACATACTCATACTGTATGAGACTCTACCTTTTAGTGACTGCAGAGCTCCGCCGGAGTGTGTGTATACAGTCAGGCCTGCGGTGCGTGTGTTTGGGCGTGTGTTTCTGATCAAACACAACAGCTCCGCTATGTCTGTATAAAACAATCCAGAGAAGCAATAATCTGTTTTTCCTCATGCTAATCTCCGCCCCCCCTTCCCCCCCCATCTCCGTCACCCTGGTTCTTCGGCCTATCTGATGAGTATTAGAGGGATTATCAGTGCTCTAGTTCTAATTAATAGTAATGGGGGACGAACGCTTGGCGCTGCCACCACAATTATTGATGCAGATCATGAAGGATTAAACTTCATAATGGGAAGATTGCTCCAAGCAGAGTAGTGGCACATGTGTTGATCTTAAACAACTTATGGATCTCTTGAATATTGACTATGCCAGAGAATACTACCATTATGTCTTATCAATGTCAAATCCACTTGACTCTAATAATAGGCAGTTTATTGAGTGTTCAAATCCCCTGATACATTTGGTACTCACGGTTTTCAATGCCAAACAATATCTCACTTTAACATATTTTCTCTTATTGATGTTGATAAGATTTTAAGGCTACAAGATGTGTAGATGTCTTTCTCCCGTTACTCGGACACAGACAAACATGAGCCCGACCTCCTGTAACTGGGATGGTTAGGTCTAAGAACCTTCCTCTGGTCCGGGTCAAGTGCCAGAGGCCAGCAGCCAGCGGCAATGGTGGCGGTAGTACAGTACTGTCTGTCTCGTTCTCCGCCCTGCTCCGACCATCCTGTGGTCTGTGGGTTCTGTTGGTGGTTCCCTTGACTGACAGGATGAGAGTTTTGAGGCCGGGCGATCCGGAGGGAGCTCACTGTCTTCTCTCTGTTTTCCTGGGCAGAGGGGGAACATCTGTCTCTCTGAGCGGCGTGCGTGTGGTTAACTCCGAACAGAAACCCAGGGCATGTTGTTCATGCAATATTAAGATGACGAGGTCGGAGTGCTCCTGTGGGGACGGTTGGAGCTGAGTCCGTCTGTTGCGCTACGCGGACGGACGGGACTATTGGTTTGGGCCGGGAAGATGGGGAGGGGAGACAGCGGCACGGTGACAGGTCTGGCAGGGCTCTCTCTCTGTGACTGTAGCGCCTGATTCCCTCAGCGGCTGTCAGCACCCTGGACCTCCAACACACGCTGACAGGGTGACCTCCACCCCCCCACCATACATCAACCACGTGGTCCAGGTTGGGAAAACACGGCAACACTGGCAAATGACGGTTAGACGGAGTTCTGTTGAGCTAGATTAGGATCTGTGCAGATTGAAGTAATGGCACATTATGCAGCTGGTGATATCCTGGTGTAATAAGACATGCTACCGACCATCAGGAGATGTCTGGCCTCTTATCTAACACACACATCTGCTGTAATCAAATGGGGGGGCTGAGGAGAGTGACATTTACACACACAGAAACACACATGCACCCGCGAGAATACATGCACATGCACACACACACACACACACACACACACACACACACACACACGCATAGTGAGGCAGCATCCAACAAACACGTTCTGTGTGTGTCAGTTTAATGTGAGTATCAGATTTCCGTCGTATTGTGCAGACTCAAACAGATTAATATTAGTGCGGTGCTGCACTGATTTACATTGTGTTGCTGCAAAGCAGACAGAGAATCCTGTTGAAGTGAATCCAGGAAAGGCAGGCGGTAGGCAGAGCCTATTTGATGCAGAGCTTCTCTTGAGTTTGTGGGAACAGGGAACAGATCCCCTCTGCTGCTCTTCCATCCAGGATATTGAATGAATAACATTACTATAGTGTGATTGAAACAGAGAAACAGACACACACACACACACACACACACACACAAGAATAAGATACCGTACAGTTCCATATTCAGAGATTTTGTTTCTTTTTATTTCTCCTGGTTTTCAGGAAGCATATATATATATACACACACACACACACACACTCAGCGTTAATTCAAAGCCAGTGCTTCTTGGAAGCAGACTTGTATTCTCTAAGCAAGTCTCTGCCGCTCCTCCAATCTGACAACCCATGGCAGAGAGGAGAATTTTGACAGAACCAACATCCAGCCAATGTGGAGAGGTCCCGACAGAACCATCCCCGAGCCTACGTGGAGAGGTCCCGACAGAAACAACCCCCAGCCCACGTGGAGAAATCCCAAAAGAACCAACCCTAAACCCATGTGGCAAGGTACCAACAGAACCAACCTCCAGACACGTGTATTGGTCCTGACAGAACCAAACTCCAGCCCATGTAAAGTGGTCCCAACAAAATCAAACTTCAGCCCATGTGGAGAGGTCCAGGCAGAGCCAAACTCCAGCCAATGTGGAGAGGTCCCGACAGAACCAACATCCAGCCCATGTGGAGAGGTCCCGACAGAACCAACATCAAGCCCATGTGGAGAGGTCCGGACAGAACCAACCTCCAGCCAACGTGGCCTGTGTTGCTTCACATTTAACTAACTGTCTGAAGAAGTCTGTGCCTACTCATCACACACAATGAGATAGATAGATACGAGAGTAGTGATGAGGCTATGTACTGTAGTTATGAGGCCCTGTTCAAGAGTGATGAGGCTATGTACTGTAGTTATGAGGCCCTGTTCAAGAGTGATGAGGCCCTATTCAGTAGGGATGATACCCTATTCAGTAGGGACGAGGCCCTGTAAGGTAGTGATGAGACTCTGTTCAGTAGGGATGAGGCCCTGTATGGTAGGGATGAGGCCCTGTATGGTAGTGATGAGGCCCTGTACGGTAGTGATGAGGCCCTGTATGGTAGTGATGAGGCCCTGTACGATGGTGATGAGGCCCTGTATGGTAGTGATGAGGCCCTGTATGGTAGTGATGAGGCCCTGCATGGTAGTGATTAGACCCTGTATGGTAGTGATGAGGCCCTGTATGGTAGTGATGAGGCCCTGTATGGTAGTGATGAGGCCCTGTACGGTAGTGATTAGACCCTGTATGGTAGTGATGAGGCCCTGTATGGTAGTGATTAGACCCTGTATGGTGGGATGAGGCCCTGTATTAAAGTGATAAAGCCCTGTACAGTAGTGATGAGGCCCTCTTCAGTAGTGATGAGTACTATACGGGTTGCTGGTAAAGCCTGTTAAAGGCAATGGGAGGTTCATCTACTCTGTAGCAGATTAGAAAGAACATGACAGAGGAGCAGCCATTTGTCCCCTTGCCACCCCCTCTTAGCTTTAAACGCATGGATAATGTGAACATTACCTATTTCTAGCTGGAGATATGCAAGTTATACTGTAGCAAGCTATTATGATAAGTAGACATAATGGTTGCAGTAATTTTTCTTCTAACTGTTCCAATATATTCCCCTACAGGGAAGAGAAGCCAGACGCGCACAGAGATACACAGTAATGATGCTTTCATAATAACTAGCTAGTAGAGAAGAGAGAATAGTGTCATCTGTGAGCTCGTCCTTCTATGTTCTTTTTTCCCACTAAGTGATATGCCATTGTCTGGCAACAGGCCTATAGACACATAACATATTTAGAAATAAAACCGAGTGGCATTAATAACGCATTAAGAGGTCTGTGAAATGTTGGAGCGATTGCTGCCAGGGGGCGAGGGAATTAAAATGGCCCCCTGCGCCACAGTTCTGAAGATGCAGCGGGAGGAGACACATATTTCAAATAAGAATAATATCATCACGAAACAATTTGCCACCTTATAAACACACACAAAGACACACACAGACACACACACACACATACTGGGAAACTGTCTCCCAGGCCTTGAGAGACAACACAATACAAATGCCCTGTCCCTCACGCCCAGCAGCTGATGTCTGATATTTCATCCTTGTCATTTTATTAAAGATTTAAACAGTTTTGCATCTCCAACAAATACATACGGGCCAATTTCCCTGACGCCCACTCTGATCTAATGGTGCCGATTTACAGGGAGGAATAAGGGTGGAGAGGGATGAGGGCAACTGGACAGGTTGCCATGGTATATTTTATTTTCATATGTGAATTTAATAAATGTAAAGAATGCATTACTTTATATTATCAGTGCTGAAGGGGCCAGTGTTATATTTGGGCGTATATGATTCCTGTCAGATGAATGGAACGATGGAAATAAAACTGCAGCTATGATGAAAAAGACACACAAAAATACATTAGCATTACAAGTCCGTTGGCTATTAGCATCAGTAGAGGCAGGTGGGCAGCGGCTGTTCATCGTAATGTGATCTCCTCTTATTAGTATTAATAATCAGGAGAATATGCTCCTTTAATATTGCTCCTGTATGTTCAGCCTAATATTAACTGCTTTTGTGTGGGAATGAAAGGAGAACTTCTAATTACATTGCTGCCTTTATTTCTCTTTTTCATGGGATTCCTCCCACCATACGACTTTGTCTGTGTCCTCCTTATGTCATTGTTTTATCGGCCGCCTTTCTGCCAATTTAATTTTTCTCTCTGTCATTTTCCTGCACGGCTCCTTTGTCTCTTTTTCTATGGATCCTCAAAGTGAATCGATGATGTCCATGCTGGTGGAGGTTCTTGCATTCGTCTGACATCCTGGGTATCTATCGCTGGTTCTTTGACCCGGCCCAACTCCCCAGCCCCGGCCCAACTCACCCCTTGTCTCCTTTCCAACTTGGATAGCAGCATCAATTTCCATGTCACCAGTCTGACAGGGTCGGGCCTGCATCGATAAACATTTGGGGAAGGCAGATTTGTCTGGGCTGAATAATTTATAGTGCGTGATTAGAAACCCAATGCTGAGTGGAGGATCTGGTTGCTTGTATGTTTGTCTTGGATCTTTACAAAATAACATGACCCATCTGATTTGGGGGAGATTGGCGGGCGGAACCAGAGCTGTGTGCGTCCGTGTCTGTCTGTACAAGCAAGTGTGTGTGTGCGACATGTTTTGGTGCATTTGTGATGCTTATTGAGGTGGCTGTGATATAGACGGAGGTAGTGAAGAAGAGAGCAGTGAACAGTGGGGCCTCCCTGTCCCGTTATACACACCTCCAGCCTGGTTTGACACAGAGCCACGGAGCCTCAGACACATAGATTGGGTTTGACTGGCACTGTCAGCGAGCACAAGCACACTTCTCTCATGGCAGCTCTCCCTTTCATCTGCTCAGATGCAAACGCACATGGTTGGAATATTTCATCGCTTGCACAATGATTTTTTAAACATTTAAGTATTAGGTCCTGGCCACAAAGACAGTGAGAGATGGAAAGAACATAGCCATGTACAAATAGCTGTAATAACTACACAGAACTCAGCCAGGCCCTGGAGGGCTACTCACTTCTCAGTACTTCCATCTGAATAGGAGCTAACTATCTGAACAGACTGGAGCGGATTAATGGTCTGGAGCAGGGTCTGATTCAGCCCAGAGCCCACCATTCATAAACACACGTCTAAGACTAAGGCCTGTAGTCTGTCACCTGTCACAAACACAATACTTCTAGCGGTACACTTTCATTGTTGTACTTTCCAGCACACTTTCTCTCTGCAGTCAAATAGCTGCTCAGCGTCACTTCAACGCTATGGTGAGTGGAGAAAAATCTGTTGAATATAGTACATTACTCTGAAGCCCATGGGGTAATTCGCTCAGAGTCCGGACTGAAGTGGTGAGGCTGCCAACTATCATAGAGGCACACATCTATAAACCACTCAGATAGAAGTCACTGGTGACCATTCAAACATCTATCAGGACTTTTGACTTTCATAGTAAGCATATTCATATCAGAGTACAATGCTAATGAGACATGCAGGGTTTTGCCTGCCTCTCCTAAATACTTCACCTAGCTAAATAATTTTATGTTGGAAGTCCAAGTTATTATTTGACTGAACATGCTTATTAATTCTACCTTTATCTCTGTCTGAACATTATTTTATTTTAAACAACACATCTTTCTTGAACTGGCAGTGCTTGTGACTAAAGAATAGGAGTGTGTTATCATATATACAATTTTAGTGCAACTTTGTACGCACTAAAAATAATCAGCTGTTCACTTCACAAAAACACATATTTACAAGGAAAGGGGTTTTTGTGTTCCACAATGCAAAGCAGCAGACAAAAGGCCCAAGACAGTGGCATCGTTTGACTGTCCACTGTACCGCCTGCCTGCGTCTCTCCCTAGCCTCAGTCTCTTTGTGCTTTAGAATGCCAGTGGAGAGAACATCATGAACTTCTCATCATGGCCAGACATGTTTGGAGGGGGTGTTACTGTTCATTAGTACAGCCAGAATGCCTGAAGGCATGAGTTGGAAAAAAAGTAGTGGGTTGGGGTGGGGGGATAGGGGGTGTAATTGGGTGTGGGGGGGCGGTTTGTATGGAAATTGACCAGTGTGCTGTAACTGTTCGTCTGGTGTAGGGCCTTTGAAGTGAGCTGTTGAACACTGCAGCCGTCTTTGTTCTTGGTAATTGCCTAAATGATCTCTGTGGAGCGCCGGGCTCCGCTACAACTGAACTAATCCAGGGCCAGCCCACTGATTTGACAGAAAGCCCCTCTCCATGCCACTCCAAGCCTCCAAAACACACACAAACACACACACACACACACACACACACAAACACCCCATCCACCATTCTGTTTCGTCCTCTTTATTAGCCTTGCACAGTAGGGGGTGCAAGTGTTGGCGTGTGTGTAGTTTATGTAGTGTTTGTTGTTGGGATGAGAGGCCCTGTATACTCTCTAAGCCTAGCCACACACTTAACCCCCCCCCCCCTTGACATGCCCCCCCCTCCATTGATATGCTAATGAGAAGCAGCTCCATTTGCAAATCAGGGAGGAATAATTAGTGAGGAGCACTTAGCAACAACAACAATAACACACGCCTCTGATCTAGGCTGGGCTGCCCTCTCTTTGTCGTTTAACCCGCCGCTGGCAATCGGACAAGCCCCCCCCCCGAGCCTCGAGACACTCGTGGGTGGGGCGGGGGCATCCACAACAAGTATGGGGTTTGGCCTGCTGGAGCTTTGTCGAAGTTCAAGAATGAAGTGGAGCTCGGAGGGCAGAGCCCCCAGGCTCTGGGAACAGAGCAGCATGAAGCCCTGGTTGGGTTCTAGACCTCAGTGTGTACTGGGGAAGCTGGGCCAGAGGCCACACTACAGAAGGAAAGGAGTTCTCCTGAGACCTGAGCTTACGTCCTGAAGACAGAACACCTTCACCCATGCCCATAGAGAAGATGAGGCTTAACTGGAGATGTTATAGTTCAAGTTCTCAGGGTTGAAGGTAGAAAAGTAGAAAGCGAAATGTGCGTGTAGGTGTTTTGATAAAACAACAAATGTGTGTGTGTGTGTTTGTGTCTTTGAGCAGAAGTGTGAATTTGCGTATTTGTGTGTATGAGAGGGTGGGAGGAATTGAGACCATAAGAGATAACGATTTAAAGAGCAGTGATGAGTGATATGGGTTAGGAGTCTGAGGAATACACCGTGATTCAGTATCATCTCAGTGGAAAGCTTGCCAGTGGATCATTAGGGCCAATCTACATACTGTGCTGTTGTACAGCACAGCAGAGCTTCAAAGTGCTGGGTGTCATGGGAGTGTCATACAGACGTAATGAAGAGGCCGTCCTCTGCCGTCCAGGACAGGGGCAGACAGGGCCACTGGAAGGGTATCAGGTAGACTGAGGTCCCATATAAAAGCGGCCCCTATGAATTATAAATCATAGGCCACTGGAGCCACTGCCTGTGGGATGCAGAGGGGGAGAGAGGGTCCATGTTCCCGGAACAAAGGATCGGAATTAGAGGGGGGTCAGTTGGATGCTGAGAGGGAGGGGCAGGGTTGTGGATCAAGGGGTGAATGTGAGGAGCAGGGGGTTTCGTACGGTAAAAGATGACGAGGGACAGAGGGCTGGGTTTGTTTTTCTGTAGGTCGTGGTTCTTGTAGGACAGAGGGCTGGGTTTGTTTTTCTGTAGGTCGTGGTTCTTGTAGGACAGAGGGCTGGGTTTGTTTTTCTTTAAGTCGTGGTTCTAGTAGAACAGAGGGCTGGGTTTGTTTTTCTTTAAGTCATGGTTCTAGTAGAACAGAGGGCTGGGTTTGTTTTTCTGTAGGTCATGGTTCTAGTAGAACAGAGGGCTGGGTTTGTTTTCCTGTTGGTCGTGTTCTAGTAGAACAGAGGGCTGGGTTTGTTTTTCTGTAGGTCGTGGTTCTAGTAGAACAGAGGGCTGGGTTTGTTTTTGTGTAGGTCATGGTTCTAGTAGAACAGAGGGCTGGGTTTGTTTTCCTGTTGGTCGTGTTCTAGTAGAACAGAGGGCTGGGTTTGTTTTTCTGTA
>JACXGJ010002389.1:40000-44322 GCA_016801105.1 Esox niger | reverse complement strand
GGTTTGTTTTCCTGTTGGTCGTGTTCTAGTAGAACAGAGGGCTGGGTTTGTTTTTCTGTACGTGATGGTTCTAGTAGGTGATGGTTCTTGTAATATGCCTATCCATATAGCCACATGCTGTAGGTCAGTTGGTCTAGCATTAGGATAATCTTGTCTGTGCTTGGGTCGATGTACTGGATGTGAATGTTTCTCTGATAATGGGACGGTACTGACCCAGACAGGTCCCTCTGGTCCCGCCCATTGGTCACTGGGTTGCAGGCCTGGTCCAGTCGGAGGCGATTGAATGGAAATATTGTTTTTTTTGGAGGCATGCTGATGAAAGGTTGATTGATATGGTGTCAGGAGCTCTGTGATGGATTAAATTGTGTGTGCAGACGGCTGTGGCCCGGCCAGTCATGGCTGTTGCTGCTTCTTCCTCCAGCCACCGCCGCGGCGGCTTTAAGAAAATTTGATTTTGGCAGCTCAGAAACACACGGCAGCCCCTTTCTCTCCGCTGCCTGACTTCCATTTAGTTTGAGAGTGCACAAGTGATTCTTTATTGGATGAAATCTGCGCTGGATTGGATAAAGTGTTAGAGCGCTGAGCCATCTATCACTATCACCGCCCAGCTCCAGTTTGGTCTTAAAAGAAAAGAATGAAAGCCAAAAACAGTAGAAAAGAAGAAGAAGAGGAATAACAGACAGCCATAGGATGTTGGTGATTTGAAAATTAACTGTGGCGAAGGAGAAAAAAAGATCTATCCTCCAACCGCTAAGCATGTTACCGCGGCTAACAGAAGCTAAACCTTTCTCTGGAAAGCAAAACCTGATTCAATACTGGTCTCTCTGTGACTGTCTCCTGCCCCTACTCATCCCCTGACCCACCCAAATAGTGGAGTTTGTCCAAAGTTCTGTCCAAAGGATTCAGATCATGGAGGCTTCCTTCTGCAGCCAACTCCCCACACTACAGAACAGATCAAGACTGGCACAGGTTTAACAAATATATCTGACCACAACAGCCGTTTAAATCAAAATATTTATCTAAGAATGCTAAGCACAAATTGGAATGTCTAGCACCAACCTGGGACCAATAAGGCTTAACTGTTTGGGACAGAACAACAGGGCTTTTAGCCTTGTCAACTCTGTTCTAAGAACCAGCAACTTTCTGTTTACTGACCCAAGGGTCTTGACCACAAGGCTACACAGCCGTCATGACCATTTCCTATGAGCTAAACAAATGAACCAGCCAAACCTGTTTGTTTGCTCACATTTGACCATCTTCGTATCCATCTATTTTTAAACACCACCCTTCTGTTCCTCCCTCTTCCCATTAGTGGGATGCTCTACAGAGCAAATGGACATGGAGTTGGCTCAGGGCAAAGTCGCTGCACTGAACACATCCACATTTGAAAGAGGGAGGGAGGGGAATAAAACAAGTTGGAAAGGAAAAAGGAGGCAGAGGAGGATAGGGGACTTATTTAAAAGCGCACACTCCTATGTATTTCATTTAGTCATCCATAATTTATTCTGAAATGAGCATCAGACGATGTAAATCTGTTCGGAGGAGGCTGCCTCTTTTCCAAGCCTTTACCCCGAAAATGTGTCCGTGGCTGTACTGTCCTGAGGCGGTGTGGCCCGCTAGGCTTTCCCCTTAATAAATCATGACGGAGACGTGGAAGCACTTATCCACAGGCCTGGATGGTCTGAGACCTTTAATGAGCCCTGGGATGGGAAGCAGGATTCAGTCAGCACACCCACCCACCCAATATTTTATTAAGAACCATTTAAACACATTACATCCACTCAGGATGTGACCACATCTTGGAGTCTCCTGAATTCTATCTGTCAGCGATAGGAGTAGCATGCACGTTCAGGTCCTCTATGACTTAGTGTAGCGGGTGGCTGGGATCAACAGCAGTCCTTTGGTTTGGACTTGGCCCTGGCCTGCAGTGAGACCTCTCCATTGACCCGTCTGTGGCTGTAGGTCCCAGCTTGGCTCTTATAGAGCTGTATGGTTCCTAAGGGGTCTGCGTGATGACCTATGTACGGATTAGGTGTTTATGATGGTCTTTGAGTGGAGATGACACATTCGGGGGTCACACAATGGTCACAGAGGGGCCACCTGCTTCCGTGTGGCTCCAATATGAGACCGCATAGACATATGTTGTCGCCTCTCTGTGTTTCAGCCCAAGTCAATGACAGAATACTAGATGAGCTCCTTTAACAAAAGCCAGATACACTCCATTAATGCTCAGGATACTATTTAAAGGAGTTTGACCTTCACCACAGGATGACATACAAAGCAAATCAGTCCATGTCATCATGCTTATTGTAAAGTTTTTTTTATTAGCTGACTCAATGCATTACTTTGTGTTGATATCTACATTTGCTCAATGCAGGTTTTCTTTCTTTGACATGTGATTGCAGTTTAAAAGCAGTGGAGGAAGCATTGAGAGCCTGCCGTAAAGAGATAGAGATCCTATCTCAGGTTAAGTCCAGTCTCTTTGATACTGTAAGACTGTCATTAAAGGGTTGCCAGGACCCTCAGCCCAAAAATCCACTATTCTGAAACACCTGACCCGGGACAATGGCAAGTGCATTGTTAATGCGTCATTTTTTTAATAAGTTAGAAAATTGCTTAGACCTCTCAACAAAGGGAGAGTGAGGGAAGAGAACACTGACAGTAGTAATAAAAGGTAAGAAAGGATTTCTCTTTCATTCCTTTTAAGTTTCCAACATCCAAGACTGAAGCAAACTACCAAGAAAAAAAATCATTACGCGCTTGTTTCATCTGACTCTTTCTTCCCCAGAACAGAAACGCCTGTGCTGATTAAAGATGACTAAAATCTGACTCTTTCTTCCCAGGTACAGAAACACTGGGCTGATTAAAGATGACTAAAATTTAAAACCCACGAGCTACTTCTACTCCTTCCTACTCACTTCAACTTTTATTTTTAATGGAATATCTGCCCCAAGCTCGTTTACTCAGGAACAGAGGCATATTTTTACATCTTACCAAAAAAAAAGGAAGAAACGGGAATGGAAAGAGGAATAGACAGCTAATCGGAGAAAGATTTTAATCTTAATATTTCATAAAGCAGGGCCTCAATCCTTTTTTTCTCTCTCGTGAATGGTGTTTGATGAAGATAAGCCTTTATTTTGGTCGTACGCTAGGTAAATGCTGGAGTCGTGGAGCAGTGTAGATTTCTCGATGTGATAAGGCCAACAATGTGTGAGGGACTAACGAGGAGGACAGGGAAACAATATTACCCAGGCAGACAGAGTAGAGTGAGCAGAAGAGATGGGAGCAAGGCAGAGTAAGGAGGAGAGAGGAGCAGGGCAGTGTGAGGAGAGAAGTGTAGAACAGAGTGAGGAGGAAAGAGGAGCAAAGCAGAGTGAGGAGGAGAGAACTATAGGACAGAGTGAGGAGGTGAGAAGAGCAAGGCAGAGTGAGGAGGAGAGAGGAGCAGGTCTGAGTGAGGAGGAGAGAGGAGCAGGTCCAAAATAAGGTTACAATAGCACAAAAGGCCCCGGGGAAACCAGTAAGGGAATCAGGTCAGATCTTACACTGATTGTACACCTTGGGTCTTACTGTTAGGGATTGAGACGGCCCTGAATGTTTGGTGTGTGTGTGTTCACATGTGTATTTGTGTGTGACAGAGAGTGTTTTTGTGTAGAAGGTGAAGTGTTTAACAGCTGTGTTTACAGCAGAAGAGGACTGGCAGGCTGGGTTCTGGTCCCCATCAGCTCAGATGCATGAGTTTGTTTTTTACAGGTCACGTAAGTTATTTTACTAATTGGCATGAATACAGTTGTCATCATTCTGCCGATCTTTGTACTTTACCTCTGTAGCATCAGTAGGGCCTGTCACAACAGGAGACCTCCTGAATATTCAAATGCCTCCTGCTAAATGTCAGATTTAAGCATAATGACATTTTGTGAAATATTTCGCCCGAAATAATATCAAACGAATGGAGGCCTGTAAAATGGAGGTGGGAGTGACTGGCTGTATGGAAGAAACGGATGGAGAAGGAGAGATGAAGAGAAAGGAAATTAGACGGGAGGGTCTGGAGCTGCTCTGAGGTATGGCCCTGTGATCTCCTTTTAAATCCCGGCCCAGCATGCTCTGCGGCCCAGCCACTCAGTCCTGCAGCCCCTCAGGGTTCAGCCGCTCTCTCTCTCTCTTAGCCTCCTCTCCTCTGTTCTGCTCTCCACTGACCGCCGGCTCCTCTCCTTTCCACTTCAGCGATCACACCCTCCCAAGCCGACCAGAACGTGGCGTGTTGACACTGTGTTTGAGGAAGCGTTCCGTGATAATGGCCCGGTATTGATCAGTATCCGCGG
>JACXGJ010002389.1:0-35000 GCA_016801105.1 Esox niger | reverse complement strand
GCGACCACTTTCTTTTTGTTCATGTTTAGATAACCGTTGTCATTTAGAGGTAACAACGCGCAATTTCGTTTTGAATGTGAACATTATTTAGAACTAATGAGTAGTAAGTAGTTCGCTAAGGATTGACACTCTTGGGGAAATGTAAAACCATTATCGAGAGATTGTATGGGCCTAATCAGACTAGTAGCAACGGCTTGTCTTTATAATGTATTTTTTTTCTGCCGATAATATAGCTTAATAAGAGCAATAATAATTATACTTAACTGTAGTTATTACGTTTTAAATTTGTTACATTTAGGCGAAACACAATAATGACATACCGTTTAACTTATCGGCCTAACAGAAGGCTTGAGTCTTGTGGCTGCCATCCGCGTTTTAAGGTGGTTTGGTCTTAACCTGGTCACGGTCAACCGCACCAAAGAACTTGAACTTGCCGGTGGTTGTTAGGACTTGAAACGACGAGAGGCAGCTGTTATTTAGTGGTGAGATGAGGGCAATTATAGGCTATATTGGTGTCACGCCATGTGACAAATGGTCAGCAATTACTTTCTGTTATGGAATAACGAAAAGGCAATAGTAAACATTCTGCGTTGTAATTGTGACATTTTAATTGTATAATCATAATTATCAGCATCACAATAATCTTATTTTTTTATCTTATTTTCATAGATCGTGTCAGATCATAAAATTAAAGATGTATTGTCACCTTGAGGAGATAACAGAGAATGATACTATAACCTTTATAAATAGAAACATGTATTTATTATTTATTTGGCTGTGCCCTTCGTGTCCTTGTGGCTTTACTTCGTTAGACTCAGCTTGCATGGTGGAAACTGAAACATACGGATTTTGTTTCCGAAATGTTAATTGATTAATGATCAAACATGTTTTGCTAATAGATACTTTTACATCCTGCACTGACGTTTCATGTTACTATTTTTATATGACATCATTTATGGAAGACTGTAGGCCCATACCTGCCGCAAGGCAGAGTTCAAGTCTTTTCCACCTTTGTTGAAATAACTGTTTCGTGTTTTGATGTAAGAAGCTCTTTTGGTTCTTGGATAGAAGAAGACATGGGAAAACTGAAAAAATAGTGAACAGTCGTGATTATTTATGTCTAGCGGAGGAAAGAGGACGGAAGGAGGGTGGAAAATGAACGTAAAGGAGAAAAGGCTTTGGTATTTCGAAAGCTTTTAATGCAACTTGTGATTAATATGAGGTGGATAGTAGCAACCTTTTTTCGGGGTATTACAATTATTTGCCCGCGTATAACGTCAAATAAAACTACCTGAACAATGAAAACATTTGCTATAGGTCAGTTCGCTTCAGCGTATTTATTGAGGCTTACTATTTATACTGACGGTCTTAACCATGGTTATTAGAATAAAGAAATGAATCCCAATTACAATTTCTTTTTAGATTCCTATTTCTAGCAAAAAACAGCTTTAGGTAAGTGGTGTACTGAAACAAGGAAACGATGACTACAGCACTGCATTGCAGCTGAGATGGTGAGATGTTTTACAGCATATTTACATAAATAGACTCAAAGCTTTTCGTATTTCATGTTTTAAAATGGGATTCAATATATTTTAATTTATCAATATCAACAACATTGATTTTTACTAGAACAAAGAAAGTATTACGTCTAAATGACAATATAGCATATCATAGAATTTGCATTTTTACTATAGGCTAACCAATTTAATCACCGTAATATCTGCTCTATTAGAATGTAATGAATACTAAATGAGTAGAATAAACATGTCATTGAATCACTTGCCAAATTCCTCAACAGTTGGCCACCCGGTAATTAATACAGGCTATTACCCCTCCATAAAGGCTAATCATCCCTAATTGGTTCAAATGGGTGTCGGCTAATTATTACTGCCTAATTGAAACCCTTTATAAAGCGGGCATGTTGTATATTCTAACCAGAAGGTCCTTACAAGCCGCTCTCAGTGGTAAACACTATTCACATTCAAATGAGACTGACTAACTTTGGCACAGAAACAAGCACGCGCCCGCCTCCAAGCCTCCCATTAAAGCGATTCGCTTTTGTTAGCCAGTGATGTATTAACCTGACACGTGGTTAGAACTTATTTGGTTAATTTTATAGATGGCACAGTGCCCAAACGTAGAGAGGGAGCTAATCCCCAACAGGCAAACAGTAAATAGGCTACTATAATCACACATAGATAATTGAATTACACAATGACCAAAGAGCATTGGCCCAATACCGCTAGCTTATATAGGCTATATAATTTGATATACTTTCCATATTTTGTCATATTTTTGTTCTCCAAATGTATTTTAAAATCTGTCTGAAATTGATTTGTTCACATTTATATTATTTTGATTATAATTTGAGTAAACGAACAAGATTGCATTTAATTTGAAACCTATGTTTTGATGAATACACAAGTGAAGAAATGGGAAACCAAAATTGAAAAAAGCATTGGGAAATGAAGAAAAAAACGTATTATGAATAGAAATGTATTTACCGATATTACAGTAGCCAGCGCCTTTGCACCTGTCTCTCTAGCGCTGGAGATTGGCACCCCCTCGCGCTGTCTGTGTTGGGGGGCAGCTCTGCTGGCCTTGGCTGGTGATGCGTGTCATATATTGACCCCCCCCCCCCACGCCTTTCCTGCGGCAATGGTCTTTGTTGTGCAATACATTGAATATGTGACCTAAATAAGCACTTTATTGTCTGTTCTTCTCTTTAGACTAGACTCCTAATACAGGAAAATTCACGGGTAATTTTGCACATTTTGCTGTAATTTTCCCGCTCTACTTTGATAAGTGTAATATTAATATGACGAGGACATGTCAATGAAATGCTCTGTACCTGACTGAGCAGACAGTCTGTGATACTGGGGCTAATACAATATTAATGCATCCAGGGTTTGTTTGATATCAGAAAGGATGTCTCTCCAAAAGTGTCCCCCAAAGGGACCCTCTTAGAATGAAGCACACATAATACTAATGATCACACTTTTTAGCGAAAAATATCAGCCTCCTTTTTAAGTGACAAAAATGTAAAAAGCATATAGTTCGTTTAGCATATTTTCACTTGCAAGCATATTTTCTGCTATTTTTCACCTCTATATTTTCCTCTATAAAATGTTTTATTTCAGTAGCTCCCTTCAAACCTTTCTACGTGTTGAAAATATTTAATAGTAACCCTATGCTTACTCGGCATAAAATAATAAGACAGGGATTTTTTTTTAACCAGTAATACTTTCCTGTTTTTATAAATGTCAATTGAAATGTATTTAAATGGACAATCATGTCAATTTGAGGTATTGATTAGAGGCTTGTAAGGAACGGTGTAAATAAACTAGACTGCACTGGACATGCCTGGGTCCTGCAGACAGGCAAACAGACAGACAGGAGGGGGGATAATGAAGCATAATGCTAGTTA
Organism: Esox niger; assembly: GCA_016801105.1. Lineage (NCBI taxonomy): Eukaryota > Metazoa > Chordata > Actinopteri > Esociformes > Esocidae > Esox > Esox niger. Next base: position 31,573 of record JACXGJ010002389.1, on the reverse strand, counting down.
AGCATGGGCCCCCTGCAGAATAATCCCAAATTATACCAAAAAACAAGTGAACACTCTCCTGGGGACCACACGGTCAAGTCCATGACCCCTGACCTGTGTGGGTCTAGGTCTGGAGCAGAGCGTGTGGGATGTGGCTTTGCTGGACTTGAGAATGGCCTGGGACCTGCCGGTTGTCTGTCTGTGTTTGTGTCTGTCCTGATTCAGGGCTTGTTGCTCTCATCTTGTTTTTTAGTGTACAGCCCATTTATTATTTATCCCACTTATTAAAAGTTATTTGAGAGCCGTCAGGTCCTGCCAGATGACTGGAGAACGGGGCCTCCTGAGTGTCCAGGCTGGCTGAATGGCTGATGGCAGGCTGCAGTGAAATCAAATGGACACAGTGGAACTGCTAAAACACACAGGTTTTAAACAAACAGAAAATGCTGTCTGAATTATTCAGAGGGGCATGTGCTATAGGAAAAATAAAAGCTCTTCAATATTTCACTAGCACAATCCCAAACACAGATGAATGTTTCATTAAAGCCAACTGCTGCTATATCTAAGATAACAGACAAAAGAACAAACATGCAAGGATATAATTGGAGGGCTGTAATTTCATATTCTTTAAAAAAATATATATATTTTTTATGTTTTCTAATTTGATTTATTTGTTAGTAAATTAGTCTCAAGAGACCATTTCCAAATTTTTTATCGAGAATGTTTTCTTTTCTGGTTTAATTACCCCAAATAAGTATTCAAAAAATCTTGTTCTTTCAGAAGAAATATTTTGAATGACGTATCATGTTAATTGCATTTATTTGGGGAAATTAATTATCAATAACATTTATTATCAATTTATTTGTTTAAATTAATTCAACAAAAGGTTAGAAGGTGGTTAAGCAATGTTTTTATTCTAGGTACTAATAAATGTAAGCAATGTGCATTTAAACCAGGGACTTAGCAAAATCTAAATGTAAAAAAAAAACATTATTCTATTCAGAAATGTCAACAGACAAATATTACCCATAGAGTTTTAATCTATTCTGTGATACACCTTTCTCTAAGCTTTTCGCTTGGTTTTGAATATTCATACCTTTGTTGAAGAAGTGTGACATGACCCCCCCTAATGTGATGTGTGCACACGTACCTCCCAGCTGTGTCCGAGGAGGATGAGGCATGGGGGGGCGAGGGGTGTAGGGTGCGGGAGCGGGCCGAGGCAGAAAGGTCAGGGGAGGCAGGAGACAGGCGGGCCGGCCGGCTGCCGGGGCTTTGAACCTAACAGATGGTGAAGGTTAGGTGACGTCCCTTCGCCTGGCCTTTCCTCAGTAATTGAGGATAATTTGAGCACCGAAGAGAGTAGGCCTGTCCACTGTCAGGCCCAGAGAAAAGAGGCGAGGTTAATATGAAAATGATTTTGCATTATTGCTGGCTTTAAGAGGCTGGCTGAGCGGTGTGGCGCACACCCTAGCCCCGGTCCTAATCCTGGCCTGAGGCAGTGGGGATGAAGCGTGTCACCCTGGGTCCAGGCACATGAATACATCTCCGACCCAGACCCAGTGCCCTCTGCCCCCCATTAACCAACACTCTGCCAGGACCCATTACACACTCCAACTCCCAGGCTTGGGGGACCTTTTGGGGAGGTTTGGGCCTGACATCTCCCCTGTCCTGTCAGAACAAAAGAGGGGCACAAAGGCTGTGTGATATCAAGGCTGGTCCTCACCTATCAGCTAGTTGTCTCTTACCCCATGAACGGTGTGGGGCTCTCCCGCTTCTACAGATAGGCAGGATAGCCACAGACACAACATATGTTGTTCTTATTACTATCTCCCTGTGTTTTCACAATTCTTAGAATACTTGTATTATGTTGACATTTGAAGTCACTTTTGTATGTTCTGAAATATATGGATTTATTTCAAAATATTTTATATACATTTGATATAAATCCCTAACCTGTACTATCTTTTGTAGTAGAATAAACAGTAAGCTTGATTTGGAGAAAGACCAGGACCTCTGACTTGGGCTCCCCATTGCACCGTCCTGTTTAGGGGAAATCTGAGGCCATTCTGTCCATAAAGTTGAATCCTTGATGTGATGAAGTCATTTGCAAGTATTGATCTGATAGTCAAACAGAACATGTAAACCTGAAGAGCCTTGGAGGGGGTTTCTGGGAACATGGATGCACCCCAGGGACCCTCTTATCAGTTCAACTCAGAAAGGATAGACAGAGATGTCATTTTTAAAATACTAGCATGGCCTGAGCCCTTTGATAACTCATTGCTGTGGTACTGTACTGTGGCACATGACGACAGTGGAACATCGACTGCTTATAGCAAACTATTATCAACTGTGGTGTTATGGACTGGTCATAGTGAACAACTATAAACTGTGGTGTTACTGACTGGTTATAGTGAACAAATCTAGACTGTGGTTTTATTGGCTGCTTATAACAAGCTGCTATTATCTGTGGTGTTATCGGCTGGTTATAACAAGCTGCTATTATCTGTGGTGTTATCGGCTGGTTACGGTTTTATTTTGTTATTAGTAATTCCGGTCTGGTGTCTATGAATGAATGGTTTAGTGTATCTCAGCGCTTTGTTCTTGGGTCTGTGAATGAGTGGTATAGTGTTTCTCACTGCTCTGTTCTGGAGTCTGTGAATGAGTGGTTTAGTGTATCTCAATGCTCTGTTCTGGAGTCTGTGAATGAGTGGTTTAGTGTATCTCAATGCTCTGTTCTGGAGTCTGTGAATGAGTGGTTTTGTGTATCTCAGTGCTCTGTTCTGGAGTCTGTGAATGAGTGGTTTAGTGTATCTCAGTGCTCTGTTCTGGAGTCTGTGAATGAGTGGTTTTGTGTATCTCAGCGCTGTGTTCTGGGGTCTGGGAATGAGTGGTTTTGTGTATCTCAGTGCTCTGATCTGGGGTTTATGAAGGTGTGTTTCAATGTATCTCATCGAGGTGTTCTGGTGTTCAGGGTCGTTTAGTGTATATCAGTAGATGCTTTAGTGCATCCCATATGTCCTCCGGCCTGGTGGTTGTGTGGCCACCACAGCCCCCGAGCTCCCTGAGGTGTAGTCCACATGAAGGGCTCTTTACTGGGGGCATCCCACTACGATGCTGCCCTCTGCTTGTTTGCTGTGTTCCCCAGGAGTGGCAGGCTTTAACTCAGACCCACAGTTATTGACCTTCCCTCTGAACATGGCCTAACTGTCTCTGCGCTGGTCTGGGAAGGAGAGGGACATTTCAAGTCCTCTCCTCCTCCAGCCAGGGCGTCCAACTCCTCATCTCTCACCTCTGCTCTTCTGCATGCAGCAAGTGACTGGTCACCTTCAGCATTTTGTAAACTATTCAAGTTCAAGCTGAAGTCTGAAGATGAATGATGTTTTATTGTCTCTGCTCAGTCTCCAGCTTACTTTCAGTAGAGTAATTGTCAGGGGTGAAGGGGTTGAATAAGTTAGGCCATTGGGGGGTTTGACAACACTGTCACCTCCCTCTCTCTCTGCCCCCCCGTCTGTTTCTCTATGTCACTTCTGCTCTCAAAAGGCTGATTGAGAGAACAGAAAGCATTCTTTAAACAATAGAATAGCCAGTTGTTTGATACAATCCACACACATACACAGACACACACACACACACCTATCTTAAACTGTAACGAGTGTTTTTCGATCAATCCCAATAATTTGCATATTTGTATCAGTGTAAGTTGTATTGATTTGGTTTCCGTCTAAGGATGTCTTGGTGCTGTCTGTGTTTGAACATGTGAGCTGGCATGTGTTTTATATTGCATGCAGGCGTTGGCGACCCAAACAGGACCAGAGGAGCAGCAGGGCCATGTCTGTAATGATGCTCTTATTATTTCACTTTTTGTCTCAAAATGGAAAAAAGGCCATTCATCATTGCGTTGACCTGTAAGATCATGGCAGAAAGTAAGCCTTTGAAAACTAAAACTAAAATTCACTTTTAAATAAGATCAATTGTAAACAAACCCAGGCCAAGCCTTTGAAAGGCCTTGCCAAGAGATTTACCTCGCCCTGTGGCAAATAATATTTGTTGAACTGGGTTTAAATTTCAAGTGTCTTGGGTTTATAAAAACCTGGAACAAAAGAAAATCAGTCTCCAAACAGCAAATATTATCTGGTGCTAGGGCACGATGTCAAGATTGCATTTTTGTTGTCTCAAATATGGGAGCAGGGATGGTGCATGTCAAATCCCTGAAAAAAACGCTATATTATTATTATTTACTTGCATTTTCTGTGATCCCCATGAAAACATATTTGTGTGCATTGTTTGAACAAATGTGCATTTACATACTGCTTTATTTATTCCAGTAAACCATGTCAGTTCCAGAAACTCTGCATTATTCTCCATATAAATGCTGTAGTTTTACTCTTTCAAGTCTGTTGTGGTGGGGTATTTAAATTGCTGCACAGTCATATTTAGTAAAATAGATACACTACTGTTTGATATCAATTTTAAAAGGATAATGTATCACTTATTGTCAATAGTACTTCTGTATTGTTGTTAACTGTAATTCTATATGGGTGAAGTACAGGAAGGTAAAAGTACATTAGACTATAGTTCCCCTGGTTACACTCTGTATTTCAGGGTAATTCTGATGATGGTAGCAATAACTCTGTAGTGTTGGTTTGTGGGTAATAACAGAGACGGAGGCCCTGTAATGACCTGCTCCCTTGATCAGTCTCATATGAAGCTAAGATGAAAGCGGGTGGGATTGTGTGATAGGGTCTTGGTGTGACCTCGCTCTCTCCTCCCTCTCCTCTGGTCCAACCATCCCCTGCTCTGAGTGGGTAATAACCCCACCTCCACACACGCACTTCTACTTCTCTATTTTGCTTGCAGGGGTACTTTTTTGTCTTTTGTTTGTTTTTTTAAGAGAACACATCAGAGGAGATGGGTAAGTAATCATGAAAGAAAACGCCTGCTGCACCCCCTGACTCCCTTTTTAATTGGCCACAGCTTTTAAGTGAACACAGTGGCCAGATTGAGGTAGGAACAGCGCTCTCCACGCAATTTGGTTTCTCTTTGTAGTGAGCCCTTGTCAGTGCCAAATATACCCTGTCCAGCTCAGCGGCCAGACAACCTTTCCTCACAAACTGCTGTACCCCACCCAGTGGCTGTCATCTGATGTTCCACTCTTCTTAAAACAGAAGGGGGAGGCTGAGCGAGAGGAGATAAAATACCCTGGCCAGCTATCATCATTTTATTTGTATCTTTTCCATCCTATTCTTTAATCCGTCTGATGAAGTCAGGACAAGCAGAGGCATGCTCTCACGGACTGCAATTTCACCGCTCCGTATGTGTCTCACACGTAGAAGCTCCGCGAGGAAAGGGGCCTGGCAGAAGAATGGACAGGAGAAAGGAGAGAGGGAGAGAAAAGACCACATTGACTAAATAAAGGGGAGTGGGGGGACTGAGGTTGGGGTGTACTAATTCACGGGCTCGGCTGTAGCATCTCTCCATCTAACTTCCGTAACCTATATTCACCTCAAACAGAATAACTAGCCCTGGGCAACAATCAAATCTAAATACAGTTGGACATAACGCAGCCATGAAACATTTACTATCATGCAGGTAAACAAATGAGCCAGGTACTTACACAAAATGGTGGCGAGCGAGCAAGCAGCAGTGAACGCGACGGGCTGGCCCCTCCCCGTGCCGAGGATGTGTTGCCGGCACCCTGGTCATGTGACCAGAGAGGATGGAGGGCTCTGAGGCTACGCTTGGTGGCTGGATGCAGCCTGCACACCTCTCTCCATATCCTCTCATCCATTTCTTTTATAACCACAGCTCTCATGCGCGGTCTGCAACTAGGGAGGTGTCAAATATACCTGTTTCCTTCTCTACAACCCAATGTAATACGGATAATCCCGTTATTATAATTGTTTTTACATTGTGTGGAGCTTAAATCTTTAGAAATCTTTATGTCCAAAATAAATGATTGCTACTGGTGAAAAGCTATTCTTTTATGTAGTACCATCCTGGTATTTTTATCTAACTGCATCAGCATACCAGTTCAATGCAAACCTCTTAATCCAAACAAACATCTTTGGATAAATACAGATTAAAATACTTTTCTTTTTTTGAACAGGAGGGGTTGTCTTTGTCAGGGTGAAAAGAAGGGGAAAAAGAGAGGCAAGGGGGGTAAAATAATTAAATTTAGGTCAATAGACCTTGCTCAGTTACATACAAAGGGGATCTATAAAGCTGTGTGTACTTTACCGGCTCGCATTTCCAGTACGCTCAGTGCTGACCAAGCAGCCTGCTCCTTAAACCTCACCGCTGGCTTCCCATATACATAATATATCCACATGCCATATCCTGCAGACCTCTTTACTACCTACTGAAATACACAGAGACCTCATGAGGAACACTTCATTTTCCCTCTCACATGGTGAGAATTAGGGAGGAAGGGGGGCTGGGAGCGAATGGGAGAAGGTTGCATTTAAACAGTGATTGGGTAGAATATAATTAAGGTTGTGTTTGGAGGCTATCTGTTTTAGGTGAGAATTGAAGGGGAATGTGTCTATTACTGAGCCGTACCTGAGAACACAGGAGGATGGTGTGTGACTTTGTTGCTGACCCTCTGTACTGATGTCCTCTGAAACCCTCTCTAGACTGACTCAACTGGCTCTGTCACACTGACATGTGATTTAGCGCTCGCTAGTTCCCAAGACAAATCCCCAAATGAATGGTGTTTAGTCTGGGGATTCCATAATATCACAAACTCTCATTGCAGAGAGTAGAACTCTGCACTAATCAGTTGACCTAAAGATAATTTGTTATTAATTATCATGCCGTGTTCATACTGTGCATTGCAGAAAATAATGAATGTGACGTAATATTTCTCAAAATATTTCAGATAATTTGAAGGCCTGAAATGTAAGCATCGACATTACGCTTAAGTCATTTTACAAAACACCGAAACTTAAGCCGAGACATTGCGATATGTCCGCTCGATTGGACTGACAGAGAGGAGCCCCTTTCTTCAGGGCCTAGATTTGTTTTAAATGTATTTTAAATGACAGTAATGGCTCCTGCTGCGTGATGGATGAGATCCATGCATGGTACCTATATGCAGCCGTGAGCCCAGCAGATCCAGATCAGCAGAAGCACATTAGCCAGCGGGAAATGTAGCATGATGCACCGTATGTAGAGAGACCAGACCAAGCCAAGTAACAGTAGCTTCTCCCCTGTAGCTGCGCTGGTGCTGAGGCTGAGACGAGCTGGATAATGCACTTCATTGGCTGCCGGGGAAACTGAGACGTCTTGAGCTATTGATCCATGTATTGACATCATTTGACAGTTCCTTTAAAGTCTAATGTTAGGCAGGGGAGGGAAGGCAGAGGAAGTGAATATGTGCGTGCCAATGCTATTGGTCTGGTGACTCAGGGTGAACCCACCTAGACTTCATTCAGGATACCTCTTCAGCCACATGAAGCACACGCTGGAGACTGGGTCTGGGAGAACCAGCAGAATACACATATACATTTATTGTATTTTGATCAGCAGTCTTTATGAACTCCTAACAAATATGATCTTGAGTCAAGGTCATTGTCGAATATTACAACACAGTTTTTTTTGTTTTGCTGTGGAAATAGATTACAGTAGGTCAGGGCGTCCCAAAACTCACCTAGAGCATCCCCTGATAGTTTGTATTTTTGTTTTGACTCTAAAGTGGCACACCTGATTCAATTAGTCAACTAATCATCAAGCCTTTGGTTAGTTGAATCAAGTGTGCTAGTTTAAAATGTGAAAAGTGTGGAGAGGCACAAGGAGAGGTTTGAAACATGTGAGGGAGCCCATGGAAATGGCTGGAACTATTCAATAGGATACATTGAGAGTACTGAAGTTTTTTGTATGCTTCAAAACAGATGATTGTATTGTGTTTGGCTTCAAGGATGCTTTAATGGTTTAAAATTCGTATGGATATATTGAAGTAAAAAAGCAGTTTACATTTTACTTGAATATTAAACGCTGTGTACATTTTACTTAATATTAATTTTAAATGCTGTGTACGTTTTACTTAACATGAATTTTAAACAGTGTATTTTTTTCTTAAGATGACTGATTCCCTGTAAATAACATGTTCCAGTTTGAGTGCAGTGTCCAGTCAGCAGCATATGGCGAAGCCTGCACTTGACTTTGGGCCGTTCCCAGACACAGCCCTGCCTGGCCGACTCACAGGGGCAGCTGTGGGAGATGTTCAGGGTGACAACAGATGTTTCTCCGCTTTTGTTTGAATGAGTCTGGGGATACGTCTCTGTCCACATCTGACCTTTGGCCTCTAATTGGTTCATAGCAAAGGTCAAGGGTGGCCTGCACATGCTCTATGGAGCTCAGCCGCAATGGACGTGAGAATAATCTAGATGATCTCTGTGGTCAGCCTGTTTTGGGCATGTGTTCGGGTCGTTATATTAAATTCATCAAGTGTTTTGGTGCTCTGATGGAAATGCTGAGAGCTCACACATTTAGGACTATTCTAAATGTCTCTTCTGCAAATGAGAACATATTTTGATAGACTCAATATGTCTACATTTTCCTCTAAAGGTTTTGTAAATTTCGGTTAACATAGAATTATTGCAAAAATTAGTTTTTATGATTTGGAACACAAATCATAATATGTGAAATACACATTATTTAAATTAAAACAGGTAATTTCAGCATGATATAACTAAACTGTTTCATTATGTTTTTGTATTTGTTCATATTTTATATATTCCATTAATAGTATTTGTAGTTAAAGAGAACATGTACATTACAATTTCAAAACAAACAAATCTAGACAGAAATATAAACATATATCAATTTTAATTATTTGGCACCAGTAAATTATTGTAATACCTGTGCCAGATTATTAATGTACATACAAATAATATGAAATTATTATATATGCCATTTTAAATCAGATGAAACTAGGGATATGTATATGTGGAATTGATCACTGTTAATTATTAAATTAATTAAATGATCAATTGGATGTGTATAGTGCAAACTTTATCTACAAGTAATATAATGAGTTATCTGAAGCAGCAGAAGCTGTCGTGATGCTAAATTGGCTCACTGGTGTCGTCCTGGTGGCTGGTCAGCTTCTCTCTCCTTTTCTTCGTCTCTGTCAGGAGTTCAATGAATCCGTCTTTACTCACTTTTACATCAGTTGATGAACTGAAAGTGTTTACCCAATTTGTACCCAAGTACAGACATTTTTTATTTAGAATATACTTGAACCAAAAATTAGACAAATTATTTATTGGCGGTATACATAGACATTTTATCTAAAATGTATAACTCACTGGTGCATCAGCCTATTCAACTAATATGGGGTGTGTGTGTGTGTGTGTGTGTGTGTGTATATATATATATATATATAGGCCTCCTTCATTATATACACACATATATATATACAGAGAGAGAGACAGAGATATAGATATATAGATATAGATTTAATCCTGAATATATGTGTGTACTTACCCATGATTGTGAAGTGTGTCCACACCTTACTAATTATGTGTATATATGTAAGTGTGTGTGTGTGTGTGTGTTTAGTATCTGTGCACTTGTCAGTTTGGCTGTGGTTTTTGGGGTGTTCAGCAAGATGATTCCAACAGTGGAATCATCTCAGTCCTCAGTCTATATCGGCTGTCCTCCAGTCCCCTCTGGACCATCCCTGTGGCTGGGCTGTGGGAGAAACTGGTCCCCACTGACCAACCAGGGCCTTAGGGCTTTCCATGGGGAAATGAGCAACCTGCTGACCTATTCAGTAACATACCCTTCTAGACATTGTCCGCCATACATCGAACTCTGGCCAGATAATGTGACAGTTAGCTGTCAACATCAACATTTGTGGACAGGAAAGTTTTAGCCAAATGTTGTATTATTGACAGAGGAAATCATGTGCGTAGTTCAGGTTTAATGCTTTCACCATGGTCTGCTGAGAGATATGTTTTCACTTTCTGAATATTAATTGGTGATAAATTAGGAAACTGAAGACTAGAACGATGCTTTTGGAAAAAACTGTGACCAACGGCCCTGTAAGGCTGACAGGATGAGTTTGATATTGAATATGTCCATGAATAGGGATTTCCTTATTTTGATCCCCTTTCAAAATGTTTTATATAAGAATATATACTTTTTGCTTTATTGTGCATCATTTCAGAGTGTACATTTTAACACAGTTTTATTAATATTTTCATTGTTGTGTTTAAAAATGGGGAAAATCTATTGCACTCAGGGTTTGAGGCAAAAGTCAAAATTGGTCAGATGCTGATTTTTTTAATTGTTGCATGTTGGATAATGTTTTGATAATGAGAGACACAATTGTAGACTGTTTTGAAAGTCCCTAGATTCAGACATTACTGTTGAACATTTCAAACGGAGAGAAAAACTGACTGGACTCATTACTCTCTCTATTGGTGAATTATAGGATGAATTGGGAGATTTATCACAATAAGGACGACTGATTTGTCCCTAGTCTTAGGGGTCAGTCAAAGGACCCTGAATCGTAGAAACCACCCCTTGGGTACCAGTGTAGTGAATGTTAGCAGCACAAAATATAAAATCTAATTTTAGCTGAGGGTCTGAACCTTGAACCCTGAAGAGATTTCTGAAGGTCCAGTTTTCATAGAGGGTGATGAGCTCATTGCCAATAACAAGGTATGCTGCCATTTTTATCCTGTATTGATTCATAGTGTAGTTTATAGATTTTCATCAATGTCCCCTCCACATGCTTTCTTTAGAATAAACACAAACGTATCCAATATGTCTGTGTATGAAAATGAAATACAGTGTGAAATTAACGACATTTGGTTTTTGGTTTTGTTTAATTCTCTGTTGTGGCCTACGCCTCTCTAGACATCCAGGATTAGGTCACTTTGACCATAGCCACGTAGTCGATGCCAACCAAGGCAACAGGAAGCTTCACATTTGTGTTGTCTGAGAAACAGTAACTACTGCATTCCCTTTGAACGTTTTCCCATGCAGGATCAAAGAGACACATACATTAATAAAGCTTGTTTTGTGCAGGGTTGATTAGCTGCATTGTGCCTGTCCAGTAACTCATGTCAGAGAGCCGTGTCAGGTGTAGGCGGAACGTGGAGAAAGAGCAGACAGTGTTGTATTTCAATATTGCTGCTTTTAAGGACGCGGGTCTGGATTTGTATTGATCTGAATTTGATAATGATTCTATTAGCTCTATTAAATTTGTATATATTCAAGGTCTCAGTTACACCCAGAGAAAGAAAAAAGAGCCAAAGAAAACAAATTAGTGTGTAAGGGTGTATTGTGTTGCATGTAATGTAAGAGGGAGCCATTGGTTAGGATCATCAGGAAGTGTCTGGGAAGTTACTGAACAGTAGACGAGAGGTCTCTGTGGAGGGGTGTGTGACTTGTGTATATGTGTGAGGGTGTGTGTGTCTGTGTGTGCGCAAGATAGGCTTATGTGATGTCATATTTTTGAATGGTGGTATTTCCCTTTTCTTTTTTTAAAGTGTATTAGAGGGAAGGATCCTTTGTGATCCTCTCTTTTTCTTTCTCACTTCTGCTCTTTCACTTTCTCCTTATTTGTTCCCCTCTCCTTCATGCTCTCTCAGACACACACACATACGCACACACACACGCACACGCGCACGCGCACGCGCACGCACACGCACACGCACACACACACACACACACACACACACACACACACACACACACACACACACACACACACACTACACAGGTCAGTATTGCCGGAGCAACAGGATGACCTGTTATGAACACACTGACCACTTGTAACAGCTCATTTACACTGATGGGTGGTCAGCATGCCTGCCAATACCTGCCCCTTTCCATCACGACCTGTCCAGACAGAGTTCATTATCAACACCTCACAGCACAGCCAGGGCCTCAGGGACTGACTGGATGAGTCCATCTCTGGACAGGTCAGGTCAATGTCCCCCCGGACAGGGCAACGCTGACCCCTGATCCCCTTACTCTACTTTCAACAGAGAAGGCACCCTCTTGCTCTCTCTCTCTGGCTCTCTTTGGCCCTCTCTTGTGTGTGCATGTATATATGCAATACATTTATATTTCAGATTTTTTTGTTATAGACTTAAATTATAATTAATTGAATATGTATTTTTTTGCCATCCACCAATACATAATATATTATCATGACAAAATGTATACATGTTTTTAGATATTTGTGTATATTTAAAAACATTTTAAAACGGAGGTGTCTCATGTACATAAATATTCAGACCGTCTCATGTCCTTTGATCTTATTGGGATGTCACTACATCTTGATTGGAATTCATTTTGGGGCAAATTTTGTTGATTGGACATGATTTAAAAATGCACACGATGAAGATTCAACACTTCACAGTGCATCTCAGTGCAAAAAACAATCCATTACGTCCAAGGAAGTCTCTGTAAATCTCTGGGATAGAATTGTGCCGCTAAAGCATTGAAGGTCCCATGAGCACAGTGGGCAACATCATTGTGAATTTGAAGACATTTGGGGACAACAAGACTCTTCCTAGAGTTGGCAGTCTGACCAAACAAAATTACTGGGCAAGAATGGCTTTGGTCTGGGAGGTGCCAACCCAATGGCCACTTAAACGGGCCTTAATGGCAAAGTGGCTAGACAGAAGCCACATCTGAATAAAAGGCATATATCATGCAGCCTGAAGAACAATGAAAAAAAATCTGTAGTGAAGCATTCTGGTGGGAGCATCATGCTATGGGCATGCTTTTCAGTTGCAGAGACTGGGGTTGAAGCACACTGTAAAGAAAACACTTGAGTGGCTTCGGGTAAAGTATGTAAATGTCCAAGAGCCCTAACCAAAGCCTGCACCTGAACCTGATTACACATCTGTGGGAAGATCTGAAGATCTCAGTTCACTGATGCTCCTCATCCAGTCTGATAGAGTTTGAGAGGATCTACTATGGTAGGAAGTGCCCAAATCCAGGTGTGCAAAGCTGGTAGAGCCATACGCAAGAATCTTTATTTCTTTCAAATATTCATATATTAGAAACAAATAATGGCGCTGAATACTTATGCACATGAGCCATTTCAGTTATTTTTCAATAAATTGGCACAAATTTAAAACTAAAAACAAGTTTGTCATAGCTTGTGTGGATTAAAAAATATATTTAATCAATTACGAATGAAGTTTGTAACAAAACACAGTGTGGAGAAACTGAAGTCTGAATATTTTCTGAAGGCTTTGTATAGACACTTTGGTGTGAAACAAATCGTGCTAAACAGCTGATCAGACTGTTAGGGTTGGAGGATTCATTTTCAGTTCATCATTACGTTAGAGACAGAGGAGTCATTTTCATTGGCAATGAGAGGGGAAACAGATGCATCTTAAGAAAGGAAGGTATGAAGCCAATAGGAAAGTATACTTAGAGAAATTAACATAAGACATTTTACACAGTCTAAGACTTTGAAAATATAATCCATGCATAATTGATTGGCAGTGTGATTGCCTGAGTTTACTGTCATTTCTCTATAGTAAGAAAGTCTCTCCTCGGGCTGTTTAGCCTAATAGACTTTGGGATATTTAATTCAGGGCTGTCCAGAAATCAGCTACAGTAAAGCTGGGCTTTTTCTCTACTAGCACTTATGGCTTCATACCAATGAAATGACTCTCATTTAGAACGCAGACCCAAGGTCACAGACAAAGTCTAATTGCCTGTCATTTTGATAAACTCTATCAACTTGTTTACATTTGTTTTTCCCACATTTCAGTTTGAATATCAGGTGAGAGGGCCCTTTGCTTGTTTGTATATGTAGTGTAGTTGGATTATAAACTGATTATAAAGTATGTTTTCTTTAATATGTGTAACCAATGGAATGACCCTGACTCTTTCCTAAGGCTGTCATTGTCCTTTCAAACAGGACATAGTACAACTGGTTGGACATTAAAGTTTATAGGCAACTAATTCTGAACCCTGATGATAAAAACACATAATTGTTCATTGCATTTTCTATATGACATTCCCACAAAGGCAGACATCTTACTAGGCTGAGATATTGTTCTGGTCCTCACTATTTTTAATATTCCACAATAAACACTGGAATTTCAATTTTGAACTCTGGCCTTGTACAAATGGTCTTGTATACATCTTAAATGCCAGTGGATCAATAAATAAAGACAAATGAAGGAGCTAATTTAGGAACTTGTGTGTATACACAGTAACAGGACTCTCCAGGCTGTGAAACTCTGATGGTGCAGACAGACAAATGAGAGCGAGGAGGCCAGAGAAGGAAGCTGGGGGGTGGCAGTGTTCTGTGTCTCTCAGCAGGTTGTGAAGAGAAGGGACCATTTGTGTCCACGGCCCAGTGTAGTGGAGCCACCAGGCCTCCTTCATTATCTCTACTGTAACCATCCGCATCAACGGCCACCTTCACCCGGCCTGCTGGGGCCCCCACTGCCACCTCACCAAGCACTCGGCTGAGACGAGAAGCAATGAACTCCGAAACACGCCGTACATCTTCCAGATGGAGTGATTTACCGATTTAGCGTGGTTGCTGTCCCTGTGAGCCTCCACGCGTTTACCCCTGCTCCCCATCCTACAGAATCAACATTTATATTCTTTAACTTGATGTTTTTCTTATTATGAAAATAGAAATAAAGCGGTTGAGAGGCATTTGGAACATTCTGTGCATAACCGACACATAGAAAAAAATTTAGAAAAATGTTGAGAGAGTGAGAAAAAATGTATATCAGACTGGACCAGGGAGCTCTATGGAGAGTTGAAATCTTTCTTGCTGAGCTATACCAAAGAGGGGGAAGTGCAGTTATTTTTATTTCCCTGTATTATCTTCCATGAAGTGGCCAGTTTTTTGAGACTGGTTTTCACTCCCGTGATTTTGTCATCACTCAGACACAGCCACCTGTCTCTTCCCAAGATTTCTTTCCTTTGTCTCTAAATAATAAGCGTGCATCCGCATGCCGGATGGCAGAAGCAAAGGAGGGGTGAGAGGGAAGGTGTAAGAGAGAGAAAAAAGGAGAAAGAGAAATAGAGAAATGGAGAGAAGAAATTAAAACCGAACGGGAGTAAAGAAGAAAAACAGACCAAGTAGCGAAGCAAAAGAAACAGGGAAGTGGAATTAAAGTGGTGACCTTTTTGTTTTGTGTCTGGACATCTGTAAGCAGCAGCCATTTTGTGGGCCCTCTCATTACCACGTCTTCTATTCAGCTATGCTGAGGAAGACGCCGGCCACTGCTCTGCTCAGCCCCCCTCACACAACCGTGGCAGACGTCAGCTGAATGTGTGTGTGTGTGTGTGTGTGTGTGAGAGAGAGAGAGAGAGAGAGAGAGAGAGAAAGAGAGAGGTGTATGGTCAGAGGGGTTCAGGGCTGTGAGGCGGCAGCAGGGCTGTTAGGGGTAGACAGGCGGGCCTCTGGGTTGGAGGCCAGAGCTCAAGTTCAACACCGCCAACAATGGAAAGCATGTGGCTCACTGAGAGACACAGTGGGCACATAGTGGGCACACAGTGGGCACACAGTGGGCACTCAGTGGGCACTCAGTGGGCTCTCAGTGACATTAGCCTTGGTGGGGGTGACTCTTCGCTCCCCAGACCACTGCAGACCTTTCTCTCTCCCTGCGGCAGCTTCATGGTGCCTGCTAGACCTGTGCTTCTGCTTCTCCCCGGCTCAGTCCAGCTACAGAGATGGCGATCAGCCCCTCCACCATCCACTGTTAATGATATCCCAGGAGCACCAGGAGCCCCAGTGACTGTGATACTCCGGGCATGCGCTCTGGCTGGGCTTCCGCTGTGACTAGCTCACAGCGGGATGACAGAGCTAGACCCTCCCCCCCACCTCCTCCCTCCTCCCCTTAAGCCCACATGGAAGGACAGCTGCTCCCCAGGCCCGTGTGTCTTCCATTGTGAGGGCCCACAGTAACGGGGGCTTTAGCCACTGGTGGTGTGAAATTAAACAGGCCTGTCTGTCCATCCGCCCGTCCTCCCCTGATGATAAGTGGCGTCCTGTCCACACGCTGCTTCAGCTATCTGCTGTTACACTACACAAGGTCACCATGCCAAGGTGGTCATGGGAATTAGAGATCTGGCATGTAAACACCTCGACGTCATGAAAGAACTGAATTGTTCATTCTGTTTTTTATTTGCTCTAATCTGTAGGTCAGTGGCTATAGTAACAAAAGTGGTATGGGATGTCATACAGTACATGTTTCTTTGTTGTGTAGCAGTTACATGTATCTATGTTATGTAGCAGATCCCATCCAGGAAAGTGGTCTATGTTAAAGAGCCTAACTGGTGCTCCTTTGTATTATTTTGTGGCTGATGAAAGTGAATATATAGCATGCGATCTGGTGTTTTGTAGTGAAAATAGGACGTGCAGTGTTCAATACATAATGATATCATATTATTTAGAGGGCTACTCAAAAAGGTAAGAGCAGTAATCTGGCAAAAAATGAAATGAGGTGATGGAATTAATGAAAAAGCAATTTTTGCTTCAGCAAATTACCTTTTTGAAATTAATAGTTAATATTTTATTATTGATATATATTTTTAATGTGCTCTTTGCATTTTTGCAAATATAATGTATCCTTCCACATTCATTTCACTGCTCAGCCTTGATGAGTACTTCAAATGTGAATTAAAGCACTCCATTTTCAAGAAGAAAATGAGTAATAATTCAGAAATATTAATAATATATAATAATGTTATTCAGGAAAATGTTGAAAAACACAGTAGAGGAGAACAGAGAGTGTTTCCTGTGTCAGGAATAGTTTTGTGTTTAGCATGTGACACTACACGTTGGAAAAACCCACTGAGAGGTCTGTCACCTGAACGGGTCTGAGCGGGTTCTGTGGGTCAGGGCGTGGTCTTCAGCAGTCTGGACTAGGATTAGCTTCAGAAGCTAATCGAAGCTTACAGGTCTGCTCGTCTCCTGCTGTACCTAACTCATTTAGATGTCACAGTGGGCACGGAACAGTCATATAATATTCAATACCCTGCGTGCTAATTTTCTGCCAATCCTCATGTCTTGCTGCTGATGAACAGACCTGAGATCTGACCATGTTGAGGTCAGGTGGTGGGGGGCTGTGGGGGGGGGTCTCTAAATAGCTGTAGATCTCTTTCAGTGTCAATCTATGATGGTGCTGCGATGGAAATCAATATCCTTCTTTTACGAGGGCTTTTAAAAATAATATTAGAAATTGTCTTGATTATGATGGTATTGAAATGATTGAGATGAGATGCTAATGTCAATGGAGTCATTTGGCAGCTTTTCTTAAACCCTAACGGGGCTGCTGGATCGGTCTGGGTCTTCCCCAGCTCCTCATAATTTCTCCTACCAGCAGGCAGCCAGACAAGGCTGGTCCTGCCTAGGCAGGGTAGTAGTCTTAACAGGCAACAGCAGCCTATTTGCTGTTTATCTAGGGGAGACAGGTGTGACCACAGCGACAGGAGTTTTTCTTTCGGACAGAACATGTTGTGTCCAGGTTGCTCAATTATGAACAGCATATGGTTGTAGATTTGCACACAATCTTCAGGTACTCTGTGGTTTTGTTGAATATTTCATGGGATTTCTGTGTTGTCTTTGACATCCAGTGGTCTGGATTATTGGTCGGGATTTATTTGTATGTGGACTTGACCTTGACCGTGAGTGGGTTATATACAGCCTGTTGTGATTAGAGATTGATGCCGGCTGGTGTGGTTCTCCATTTAAGCCCTCCTCATTCTGTCGTGACTTGTAGATGTGCTGGTTCCAGTGGGGACATGTGGGGTGGTGACCGGTCCCTGTAAGATGTCCCTGCTCCCCCCAGTAAGTTTGCCCTGCTCCCCCAAGTAAGATTTCAGTGGCCATCTAGATCTCTGCTCTCTTCTTCCTGACTCTCTTGGCCTCTCTTTTCTTCCCCTGTCTCTGGGTCTCTCCTTTCTTCTCCATGTCTTTTTCCACTCTTCTCCCTGTCTTTTTAGGTCTCTCCATTCTTTCACTGTCTCTCTAGCTCTCTCCCCTCTTTTCCCTGTCTCTCTATGTCTCTTCCCTATTCTCCCTGTCCCTTTGGGTCTCTCCCCTATTCTCCATGTCTCTCTGGGTCTCTACCCTCGTCTTCCTGTCTCTCTAGGTCTCTCCCATCTTCTGCCTGTCTTTCTTGGTCTTTCCACTCTTCTCCCTTTCTCTCTGGGTCTCTCCATTTCTCCCTGTCTCTCTGGGTCTTTCCACTTCACCCGGTCTCTCCATTTCTCCCTGGATCTTTCTTCTCTTCTCCCTGCTTCTGTCTACTCCCCTCACTGTCTCTCTGGGTCGCTTATATATTATCTTAATGTCCATTTCATGGTGTATATTATTTCTACAGAAGGAATACTTGAGAGGAAATAATTTTCGGACAGAAATGTTCACAGATGTTTGACAGCCTGTATTGAAATGTCTGCTGATGAATGAATCTGAATGAATTCAACAAGAAAACTAAACGTTACAAGAGGTAGTTTTTTTCATTTATCATGTTCACATTTCTAATATTTCACAAAATCCAAAATGTTTTGTAATATTATCAATTATTAGCGTTTCAGAATGTGGTTCACTCAGATGCTTTATACTGAAATTGGACAGTGTTCCATAAATGAAAAGCATGTTTTGGTAGTGGAATAGTCTCTCTCGCACGCACACACACACACACACACACACGCACACACACACACACATAGAAGTGAATTGAAGTCGTTTTGATGAAAAATGAGGGGCAGGCTGATTTGGGACAGCTTGGCGGAGGCGGCAGTGATGTCATTAAGCGGCACCCTGGCTGATAATGTGAGCAGAGTTATTGAATAAATAAATAAATTAAAATAATATTTTATATATTCTTTTCACCTGCCTTCATGCCCCCCATCCCAAATCCTGACCAGTCGCCCCTTCCCCCTTACCCCCTAGCCCAGACCCCGCCTCCCCCAAACACACAGATCATTTCCCCACTGCACCCCTTCACTGCTGAGGCAGGCACGGACCGAATCTCCCTTCCCCCTCGCACCCATTCACCAGCATATTAAAAAAAGAATTTGAATGCAGCTTTGCAATAAATAATATATTTGAGTAATACACATTAAGCAGGAGTCAGTGTTTAGCCCCCACGCCCACTTCCTGAGAGGAGAAAGACAACCCGAGAAAGGACAGGGTTTTCGCCCGAACAGAGAGCGGGGCTTCATTATAGGCTAAAACAACTAGCATGAGAGCGATGGAGTGAGGGAGAGAGAAGAGAGGGAGTGATAAAGGAGAGAGAGACAGAGTGCCAAGCATATTATAACTCATCCATGTGGATCACCCTGGTAGATTGGGAGCAATACCTTGTTGAAATTGTCTTCCAAACACTTAAAAGCAGACAGCAAGGAGCAGCCAGTTCAGTGTGTTCCTGTGTGTGTATTCACTGTCTGCTTTCGTAGCCAAGGTGGAGAGACCCCTGTGAGCCTGCATGCATGTGTGTGTGAGTGGGTCTGTACCCGTGCCTGTCTCGCGAGCCAGCCAGCGAGTGAGAGAGCTTGTTGTGTGTGTGTGTGTGTGTGTGTGTTTGGAGGAGGGAGAGAGGGGGAGTATTGTGCACTGTGGATGTTGCCTCATGCTTTAACCAGCCTGTCTGCGAGCCCAGGTACTGCCTGCCTGCCTTCGCGCCGGCTTCTAAATAAGCAGCACATTCACCGTCCCCTTCAGGACAGGAGGCTAGGCTGCAGAGTGTGAAATCACACTAATAGTCAGTACAGTAGCTAGCGCTGAGCAGGAACCCGCTCCTGTCTCACTACTCACACTGTGGGCAGAGGACACGCAGCACAAGAAGAAACAGTAGGACTTCAGAGGGAGAGGAAAGAAAAAAAACAGAAAGGTCAGTAAATTCCTTTTTTCAAAATATTGCTCTTTGGAATCTATTTCCCCCTGTTCTTCCACTTAGAGTACAGTAGTTCTGGAGCCTGGACTGTGACTGCTCTGTTTTACTTGAGAAACTATTGATTCTTTACAAGTTTGTGGGAAGTGTGTTACTATTTGATCCTGCCAGGTGGGAGCAGGTGGAAAAGCTGGATGCGTGGAGGGTGTGTGTGTCTGTGTGTGTGTGTTGGGGGGGGTTGCAGGAGGCCAACTCTTCACTAATGTATACACTGTGTGTGTTTACATTTTAGTTAGTGTGTGTGTGTGTGTGTGTGTGTGTGTGTGTGTGTTTGAATGAAGCGTGTGTATGTTATCATGTAGGCGTATTCATATTCTCTGTACGTTGACTGGGTCATAGCGTGTGTGTGTTGGGCTGTTTGTGTGTGGTTGTGGTGCTATTTGGGGAGTCAGGTGCTAGGTGTCTGCCCCCCACGGCCCATAGAGAATGGGACAGATTGGGGGGAATTGGGGTGCTGCCCGAAAAAAAATGAAAGGCGATGGCGCTTCGCTGTCATTTGGTCATACGTGATTGTATGCAGACATAGGAATGATGGACAGACACGCATGGTTTCTAGAGCCTCGCTGTGTCATGGTGACACATTACACACTGAGGGGTCATCCCTCGCTGACCTCCAACACACACCCCTGACCTCCAACCACACACCCCTGCTAAACAGGGTCTGCCATTTCCTCCTCCAACAGAGATTCGTTAGACCCTCATCATCGTTTGGGATCATTCAACAGTACTTTTTGTTGGACATTTCTTTGTTTTACTTTCACTTCGGTAGTTTGTTTTAATTTTGTTTCATTATGTAAATTATTTTTTCCAAAATGTGACTTCCGATTTTGAAATGCTTTCTACGAACAATTAGGAAGCATCAGCAGGTGGTAAGAGGGAATGGCTGGAGCCAAGGTGTGTCAGCACTTAGAGGTGTTTAGCCACACGCAAAAGAAAACTGGAAAAACCAGGACTAGCAACAACGCTAAAGACATCAACACAAACATTTCAGCCATCCATCATAGCTGTCGCTCCATTTCTGCTCCACACTGATTTATTCCTGGACTGAAATCCATTTGAGTCCCAATGGGGAAATATACTCCAGTCCAACAGAATGACTACACACACACACACACACACACACACACACACACACACACACTGAGGATGTTAGCGCAGGTAGAGAGCAGGTGCACCATGCACCCTCATACAGTTGTGTCTAAAACCACACATCCCACAATACATCATGTTAAACCGGCCCACTGGGTCACTGGGTACTGTGCCGACTGACAATCCACATTCCACCATGTTGACTTGGAAATATAATTCTGAGTGAATGTCGGCACATTCCTTTCAAGTGTTTTGTCACACACTGTACATACAGCGTAATCCAAATGGAATATCATAGTATTTAACTGTAAATTCCCCTAACTGTAACGCTAAGCCAACTACAGTGCTGGGACCTTTTCATATTCCCTTCTCTCTCTCCCTCTGTCTTTAATGGCTGATGGTCTCTCTGCTTCCCTGTCTGTTAGAACATCTAAGATGATTACTCATGTCCCATAGTAGCCAGGCAGATTTAGCCCTAAGCCCTCACCCCTGGATGTGCATACTTTGATGTGTGTATGTATGTGTGTGTGAATGTGTGTGTTTGTGTGTAGTTGTAGTTTGTAGTAGATGTATTTATAAACAAAGGGAGAGGAAGTGTGTTTGTGTTTCTAGGTCCATGTCTAATATATTGATATAAAGTGGGGGGGGGGAGACAGAGAGGAGGCCAGGATGTTGTGATGTACTCAGATGTTTGGTGATCAGCTCTGTCCAGGCCTCCTAATGTGTCTGGGTCTGTTGCTATCTGGCCTGCTAATCTGAGCCGGAGCAGCATCCGTCTGGCTCTGTGTTTGTCTGGAGGGCTGGCCACAGAAATCCAGACAGGCCACTCAAACAGTATTCTCTCTCTCTTTCCACCAGAGAGCAGGAAGAGATTGTAGTGACCCAGCTGGATTAGAGAATAGCTGTGGAGAGGCGCAGGCTGCTGTTTCAGTGTTTCAACACACAATATGAATTTCATAACAATGCTAGAAACATAATGCCGTAGTTGTAGATTATCCACAAGGTGCCCTGCATTTGGAGCACAATAACATTTGAAATGCATACAATGTGCAAAAAGCCACAAGTCACTGTATTAACGTGTTTCTTTAAATATGATATTACCGTTTTTTTTATATTGGTTACATTTGAATATTATTTATTCTAATATTTATTTTATAAGTGGACTTTCATTTTTGTTATGGGTATTGGTTTTGGGTATAACATTTTAGGAAATGTTTAATTAGTCAAAGTCTCCTGTTGAATTCCAGCTATTTTCTTTGATCTGAATGCTCAGTACGTATATTTTTTGTGGTGAGTGGTCCCGTGGTAGAGCTGGTCATCCCGGAGGTCTGTCTGCTTTGGGCCTCCATTCCTCCCTCACTGGGACTGAAATGAGGCTGAGGTCCAGGCCTTACTGTGATAACGCGGCAAACTCGGCTTCGCTCCCAAAATCCAGGATTAATGCTTTAGGAGCTTAGTGTGGGATGGGCACCGGATTCACTGGCCTCTACCTTGGTCTCTTGTTATCGCTTGCAGAGGCTGACAGGGCTAGGAGTCCCTGGGGCAACTGTCTCACTTTAACACTCCAACCAACCGTATCACTTCTAACTCCACACTCTGTATCACTCAACACTACACACTCTGAATCGTTCCACACCGCACAGTCCATATAATTACGCACTACACACATCACTTGACACTACACACTATATCGAGTCACACACCATATCACACCCCGGTCTGCACTATATCACTTCACACTCCGTATCACTCCACACTATATCACTCCACACTCCATATAAGTCCACACAATATTCCTAAACACTATACGTTATATCACCCTACATTCTATATCACTCACCTGTCCACACTATATTACTCTATACTCCAATTCACCCCATTCATCTCACACACTACAGTTCATATCACTTCCGACTACATCCCCCGTATCACCCAGCACTACAGACTACACACAGGCTAAACACTCAACCTGTCTATCACCTCTAGTAGAGTTTGATGGAAAAAATCCGGCGTATGCCTGTTCTTGACTTACAAGATATACCGTATGAGTACATGATATGGTTGGAGTATATTGTATGTCTATACAAGTATATGATTTGAGGTGTATGGCATATTTTGGCTGTGACTTATCATACTGACAGACACAATCATTATCATCAATCAGTTACTGTTTTTCAGTTTACAATTTGTATACAATTGGATATTTTAAAGGCTGTGCAATATGTAAATTGTTATTGTAATTTTTTTAACTATCTTGATTACTTTTTACTAATATTTCTTATACATTATTCATTTAATAGTAACAAAATTTGGAAATTCAGTATTAAATTAAACATTTGTACCAGCTATTAAATGCTTTGCTAGTCTTATTCTTTCTCATTAATTTATCAAAGCTCAAAAGCTGTTGTGATGACTAACTAATTTTGTGCAACTTGGCAATAATCAACTGATAATTTCCGAATAACAGTTATTTAGTCTATAAAGCAATTCATTTGAAACATTTGAAGTGGTTGTGAATTAAAAAGCAAAACAATGTTCTAACTGATAATTATTATTTATTTTTGTCACAGCCGTATACTGAATCATGACTTGCTTTACTTTTTTCTAGTGAAAGTACAACATTCTATTCTCTTTCCCATCCTTTTTCTTTAAATCTTTCTTTTTCTGCCTCAGTCTCTATATGTCTCTCCTCTCTTTCTGTATCTCTCTCTCACACACACACACACACACATGCACACACACACACACACACACACACACACACACACACACACACACACACACACACACAGAGAAACTAGAAAATTGCTATATCGTGTTGTCTTCATGAAATGGTTGTGGGTGTGGGACAGTGATGGTCTGTGTTGTTTCTGTAGTATAATAATCACAACTTGTATGGTCCAGTATAGTGGCATGGGTTCTGGATTTACAGGTGATATATTTATTTAGTTACTGTGGCTTTTACCTTTTGATTACTATGTTGAACCTCGTTCTTTGTCTTACTTTGTGAAATACTGTAGTGAAGTATAGGATTACTGTGAAGCAGAATCAGTGCAGTGATTTGGCACCAAGGCTTTTTGTTTCTCAGCCACCGGTGTTAGTTTGCAATAATGGTTAGCTTGCGTCCCACACTCCGACCACAGAAAGAGCTCTATTGGCTGTTTGGGAGGACAGACATCCGCTCTTGACCTATGAGACATCCAGCTCTGTGCCACGAGCGTCATTGGAGAGGCTGGGATTGGCTGCTGCTCCCCATCTTCATGGCAAAGCCCTGTCGAAGCATTTGTATTTGCTGCTTCAGTTTAAACCTGCTCCATACACATTCACATACAGCTGTGTTTCATACACACATATAGGAACATTTGACACCTTATCAAAAGATGCTGAGCTTTGCGATTTGAATTATTCTCTTAGGAGAGAAAGCCTACCACGCAGGCTCCACATGTTAGAACATCAAAACAGAAAACTCGAAATCTCTGGCTAGATTCATTTAATTACACACACACAAAAAATTGTCTCCCCATGACAGACTATAGCATATGACTGGGCTAAATTTGGAATGTACACTACAGAATATGACTGGGGTAAATATCAAATGTAGACTACAGAATATGACTAGGATAAATACGGTATGTAGATTATAGAATATGACTGGTTTAAGTATAGAATGTAGATGACAAAAAATGACTGGTGTAAGTATAGAATGTAAACTACAGAATATGACTGGGGTAAATATGGGATGTAGATTACAGAAAATGACCGGGTTAAATATGAAATGTAGACTACAGAATATGACTGGGTTATATACGGAATGCAGATTACAGAATATGACTGGTGTAAGTATGGAATGTAGACTAGAGAATATGACTGGGTTGAATTCGGAATATAGATTACAGAATATGACTGGTGTAAGTATGGAATGTAGATTAGAGAAAATGACTGGGTTGAATATGGAATATAGATTACAGAATATGACTGGGTTGAATATGGAATATAGATTACAGAATATGAATGGTGTAAGTATAGAATGTAGACTACAGAAAATTACTAGTGTAAGTATGGAATGTAGACTACAGAATATGACTGGTGTAAGTATAAAATAAAGACTACAGAATATGACTAGTCTCAGTGAAGAATGTAGACCACAGAATATGACTGGTGTAAGTGTGAATGTAGACTACATAATATGACTGGTGTAAGTATGGAATGTCATTCCCATTTTATTTCTGCACTGATGTGGACACTCTTTAGGCCTCTCTGAAGAACCTGTTTAACCTCACTTCCAGAAGGACACTTGCTATTGTTCCCTTTATTGCAGACTTTTGACAAAGTCCAAGTATGGGGACGATTTGTTTTCACGAAGGACAGTCATGGACACATTTTTATATCAGTATATTGTATTGACCTCGTGTACAGGTAATGTATATGTGCTGGTGAACAACCTGAGTGAATCTGTATGAACCACAGTGTATTTCGATAAGTCCGTAGTTGCGACGCCTTGTTTTCGTCTACCGAATTCTATCCGAATTTCAGAGAGGAGAAATATCTATTAAGATTGAGGGGCGCAGAGCTACACGCTGCAGTCTTGTTTGGTGCAGCGACTGACGTGTGTAAGAGTAATGGCCGCCGGTTTGGTGCGGTGTTGATTCCATCTTGGCTGTCCTGCAATCAGCCAGAGGAGGGGAAGAGGGGGTAGGAACCATTCCTCAGACCCCTCCTTCACCACTACTGGAATATAATCCACTGTCTCCTGACCTTCAAATCATGCAGTGCTGCAGTCATTTCAATTGGCCTGGCCGGCATTATACAGACATTATTCCTCTAGTCGCTTCAACCGGGAAATTTTTCTTCTCCCTGCCTTCACCATCATGAAGTTAAGGTAGAGGGGACACGCAAGAGCCCTTCTTATCCTCCTCTTCCTCACCCCCTGTGACATGATCCAGCACAGACAGTGTTGCTAAAACTGCAGAATTCAAGGCCTTCCCACCAATTTTAAGTCAGTTGTTGTCCTATTGTAATGTTGTGGTTATTTTTTTTAAACATGTTTATGTATTTTTACTTATTTAAATATTGTCAAATATTTTGCGTTCATATTTATTCGGCCTGTGCCATGCTTTCAAAATGTTTCCAGTGAAAGGTTAAGGTGTGTGTTTGGTTACTATCGCCTAGATATAGAAAGAGGTTATATACCTAGTAATTGTATGTGCTTGTATACCAGGTATAATTTTATGTGTATATATACCTGTTGTGGGTATGTGTTGTCAAATACAGTACCAGGTAATAGTACCTGATAATGTGTTTGTGTGCCAGTTGATATTATGTGTTTATTTACCTTGTAATATAAGATATTGTATGTGTTTAGTAAACCAAGTGATAGTATGTGTTTAGTAAACCACGTGATAGTATGTATTTAGTAAACCAAGTGATAGTATGTGTTTAGTAAACCACGTGATAGTATGTGTTTAGTAAACCAGGTGATAGTATGTGTTTAGTAAACCAAGTGATAGTATGTGTTTAGTAAACCATGTGATAGTATGTGATTAGTAAACCACGTGATAGTATGTGTTTAGTAAACCAGGTGATAGTATGTGTTTAGTAAACCAGGTGATAGTATGTGTTTAGTATACCTGGTAATATTATGTGTTTAGTATACCTGGTGATATTATGTGTTTAGTATACCTGGTGATATTATGTGTTTAGTATACCAGGGGATATTATGTATTTAGTATGCATTGAGTTGATCACTACCAGAGCTTGTTCTCATGTTGGTGATAGATTGATGGAATCATCAAAAAGGCTGAGGCAGTGTACTCCCTCAAATACCAAGGCTCAGTCGGTGCTACACTGGTTGTAGACAGATATTTTATCAATTATTAACCGAGAACATATTTTATATTATCTGAATATTAAAAATATATCAGAGCACACGCAGCATTCATTGCTGCCTTCAGAAGCTGAGTGAGAGATGCATGTCATGTATACACAAGTCTCCAGAGAGGAGCTTTATTCTGAAGGGTCAAGGAAGCCTCTGAATGTCTGGCATGTCTTAGCTCAGCCTAGCTAGAGACATAGTTTACATCAAAGAATTTGTAGAAAATATGTCTTTTCATCCAGAGTGCCTTGTTCATTTACATGGAAAATGATAGAGATGTTAGCAGTGCAACAACTTTTCAACATGATGTCTATCATCAGCCTGTCTCATAAATTACTGCTATCTCCATATTCATAACCCCTGATGATGTAGTCACGATATTAAACACCACAGTGCACATCCCTAAACCTTTAAGATGCTCCTGCTGGTTCTGGAGGAGGTTGGAGGCCCTTCTTCCTGTCTTTCTGTTTACTGATTGGCTTGGAGTGCAGGTGTATGGGTCTGTGTGTGTCAATGTGACATGATGTCTGGGTCATGGCTGTGACACCAGTTGACAGAGAGATTGAGGTGTTGTAGCTCTGTGTGTTTTGTCCACAGACTTGGTACATCTGTGTCTCGTTCTAAATTGTTCCCACCCGGAACATTCTATAGCAGGTCGGTTTCACTCCTTCCTCCTTCTGCGTGTCACTGCATGTGCTACATACAGTATTTCTGATTGATTATCCCAGTGGGCATCCATAAGGGCTCCATTTGAAATGCACGCAGGTGATGTAGAGCATTCTGGTATTATTGCCCAATATACTTAGCAGCCATTACATTGGTTTTGCTTTTGTTGAGGATACAAACAGAGAGGAGTATGAGGTTTTAAATCAACAACCTGGCCACTCTAAGAGATGGACTTATTGGAATTGCATTAAGTTGATTAGAGCCAGAAAGGAATCCCATTTAGCACGGAGTTGTGGTAAACACTGGCCTTTCCCACAGCCATGCCGGAGCATCCATGGTCAGTCAGCAGCTATTCAACACTGTGGATGTCCTCATCTTGTGAGGCTTTGTTCCCCTCCAATAAAGGGTGTCTGGGTCGAGGACTGTCTTTAGTGGTAACGTTTCATTTCCTCCCGGAGATGTCCGTGAGCAATGCACACCTCTTGTTCAAAGAACCGCAGCGTAGCGGACCAAGGCAAAACTCTGGCTAGATATGATACCCACATGAACGCATCCCAGCTCTGTGAGCCAGCAGGAAGGAGGGCTGCAGTTCCAACCATAGAGTGTGTCCAGCTGGATTGGACCGTGTCCACTGTGGTCCTGACCCCGGGCCTTATTTACATCTGGCTATTCATAGGGGATACGGTGGGTTTGCATGCATGAAGTTAAATGTTACATACAGGAGTTGTATCTGGAGGCCACAATGTGTTTGTGTGTGTGTGTGTGTGTGGGGGGGGGGGGGGGGGGGGGGGGCTTTATATGTGTGTTGGTGTGTGTGTGTGACTGAGATGGTTGTAATGCTTTTGGTACAGATGTGCCTTATTGGAGCGCTAAAATCAGCATTGAAATAACCACAATGAAACCAGTAGCGAGGCGCTGCTCTGTGTCAGCGGTCATGGGCAGCCAGGCCGTGTGTTCCTCTACCCTGGGGCTCTACATATTCATGACCCTAACACTGTTTCAATCCTTTCCACTGTAATGTGATTTATGGATTCAAATAAAGTATTAAAAATGTGTGTGTGTGTGTGTGTGTGTGTGTGTCTGTTTCCTGGTAGTTGTGAAAGGGTGT
Source organism: Esox niger (assembly GCA_016801105.1). NCBI lineage: Eukaryota > Metazoa > Chordata > Actinopteri > Esociformes > Esocidae > Esox > Esox niger. The sequence goes on along the minus strand of JACXGJ010002389.1, from coordinate 2,958 downwards.
GCGAAGGGGGGGGCTGGGGTTGTGAGGGGGCCAAGCTGTCCCCGGCTGGTTGTCCATTCATTGTCCCCAGCCCCCTGTCTAATTAATGTGAGCCACACTCATACGGTACTGCACCAGGGGTCTGTCACTCATTAATCATGTGACCTTCTGTGGCGCAGTTAATGACCTTGGCGGACTAGATCAGCTGGAGATAGCTGGAGCCACAGAATTAAATTGTTTCTGGAAGTAGGATACGGTCACGCCAGGCAATTTATACAGCCGCCCTGCTCGGGGTCCTTCTCCTGGGCCAGCGCCACCTCTGCCTGTGTGACTGAGCCTGTAATGGGGTCCTCTCAGCCTCCCTCACTGGGCTGGCCAAGTCACTGCCAGACAAACAGAGAGGACACAGACCGGAGATTACTGTCTCATTCTGTCCCCACTGTCTTCTGTGTCTTGGATCTCTCTCTGTATCTCTGCCCGGGAGGACCTCCACCTTGTCCTTTGTCAAGCTTTCCTTTCCTGTCAAATCCACTCTATGCAAAGGCTCATTGAATCCTCTGAGATAGACACAATGTAAACCTGGAGGCTGCAAATTAGGTATTAAGGCTGAGAATAAAAAGATGTAATGTGACACAATTGTCTATTTTATCATTGCAGTTTTCAAAGAATTCCTGTTAAATTTGCAACACAAGTTTTAGGAAGTTTTTTGTGTACAGTTTTTGGCAACTGTTGGATAATCATCATATAATGAGTCATTGTGATAATAATCCGGACTCTATAGGTGTGCAAAGTTGAAATAAAAAAGGTGTCAGGGCTGCTGCTTCTTTCTGGCAATCGTAGCATTAAAATGTTGGCTTTCTTCTCGGTGACATTAAAATGGAGGGATTTTGTTTATCCGTGCCTTTGTTTATTTAACATTTTGCTCAGCGGGGGGAGTTTCAGATAGCTTGTTTTCAAGACAGTCCCTGCAGACAGCAAGCAAACACTCCACAGTGTCATCAAACAGAACAATCCTCAACTTTCCCCCTCCGCAGCTCTCCGCAGCGTGCGCACACGCACACACACACACACACACACACACACACACACACACACACACACACAGATGCCAAGAAGGAGGAATACCATCATGAAATATGATTGAAAATGATTGTTGTAATTTTTGGGATTCTGTGCTGTAACAAAATGCATGAAGTTTTTATTTTTTGTATTTTATTTTCTTAAAGGATTTTTATTTCCCATACTCAAGCGTATACCGTTAAGTGCAGCCCTTCACAGAGAAAGCACATTGATGGATGAAAACATTTCATTTTCATGTGTCAAACTTTGGTGGGTATTGTGTCATTAATGAATGCGCTGATGTGTGAAGGGATTCTAGATTCTCGGTCTTTAAGATGGCATCAACAGTCAGTTGGGCATATGCAGAAAAACAAAAAAACAGAATGAGATAAAAAAACGCCATCTTTGTGAATGGAGAAGTGAGTTCACTCCTGTATGAAATGAGTTCTGAATTGAGCTCATTCCACCTACGTCGTCTGCCATTGTCTTTGTGTAAATGTGAACTGTACTGTAGTTGATCTGAGCAGCACTGTGATGGGATTGTGTTGACTGACCAAGCTTCTACACTCGTGGCAGTTCTTCGTTTTGTTGTTATTGCACACACAGACACGCTGCTGCGAAGAACACACGGGAGTGTCAAGCATATTGTTTGCTACAATTTCTGGGGGGTATAGGCTTTTTACGTATAACAACAAATATTGCCATACAGTCCCAACCTGTGTGTGTTTTCCTCAGACCAAGGTGAAGCAGGCAGGCAAAGTGTGTCAGGTTTAGTGTCAACACCAAGATGGCCAGGGGGTGAGGTGGGGATGGGTTGGGTGGAGCCTTCTTCCCCATCCAGCCTCATTAAAGTACATTCTGTTTTACTGTCTGGCTCAAACAAACAGCCAAACACACAGACACATTCCATTATCTTTTTCCTTCCAGTCTTTCGCCCTGTCCCTTCGCTCGCCTCTGTCTCTCCTTCCTCCATCTTTCTCCCCCTCTCGCATGTGCAGTCTTGATTAATATTTTCTGCTGTTCCGTAACCATGGCAATGAGGTCACTGCATATGATACTTAATTGAATCTTTCCAGTGCTTTTGTGTGCATCTCCTGCGTCCGAACAATAAAAATCTTCTGCTGAGGACTCCAACCCCCTTTCCTCGCTCTGCTCCCCTCCATCTTTCTTTCTCTTCATTTTGTCCCTTATGAATTTATTCATTTTTCCCCCTCCCTCCCCCATCTCATGCTTTCACCTCAATATCCCCTCTCTCTCTCTCCTTGTCTGGTTCTGACCCAATCTTCCTTGTCCACTCTCAGTATTGCATTATTTCATTTTTTACTCATTGTTTTCTCTGGTGTCTTGTCCTTGGTGGTGGAACAGTTTTTAACCCAGTCATATCCTGACTATTTCTGCTTTATTACTGTCTTATTTAGCCCAGTCCTCTCTTGACTGTTTCTGCTTTATTTCTGTCTTATTTAGCCCAGTCCTATCCTGACTGTTTCTGCATTATTATGCTCTTATTTAGCCCAGTCCTCTCTTGACTGTTTCTGCTTTATTTCTGTCTTATTTAGCCCAGTCCTATCCTGACTGTTTCTGCTTTTACTGTCTTATATGGCCCAGTCCTCTCCTGACCGATTCTGCTTTATTACTGTCTTATTTAGCCCAGTCCTATCCTGTCTGTTTCTGCTTTATCACTGTCTTATTTAACCCGGTCATATCCTGACTGTTTCTGCTTTATTTCTGTTTTATTTAACCCAGTCCTCTCCTAACTGTTTCTGCTTTATTGCTGTCTTATTTAGTCCTGTCCTGTCCTGGCTGTTTCTGCTTTATTACTGTCCTATTTAACCCAGTCCTCTCCTAACTGTTTCTGCTTTATTGCTGTCTTATTTAGTCCAGTCCTATCTTGTCTGTTTCTGCTTTATTACTGTCTTATTT
>JACXGJ010002388.1:42120-66591 GCA_016801105.1 Esox niger | reverse complement strand
TTTCTACCTAACACAGATCATGTTTCTAGAAGTTAACCCCCATGCCAGATACTCAATGTAAACACTCCACATTCCTGAGGGAGAGATAATATAAACACTGTTATCCCTGTTGTTCCTACTATCTAGGCACATTCACTTCCACTAAAACATACATCCATATTGTCATAATACTGTGTGAATATAATGTTCAAATCCCACAATTTCAAATCTGTGTTTTTTGTTTACTTGTGTTATCCTTGACTAATATTTTAATTTGTTCGATGATCTGAAATAAGAAATTAGGAAGGGGGCAAACCCTTTTTTTGATTAATGCAAACGCAGATATCTATCCATGAAAAATAATCCCTCAAATATTTGTACAGGTGTATCTGGAATCATATTTGATTGGATCTGTAATCATTCAACACTTCTTGCCTGTCATGAAATGTATTCTCACGAATAATAAGGCGAACATGAGGACAAATCATGTTCAAACTGATACTGTTGCCTCAGTTGGGCAGATAGGAATGCACAGTGTCATTTGTTATCACATGTTCGTTGCGCATAACTGTCAATGTGAAAATGGCTCTGTCATTGTCAATAACAAACAGTGCATTACCACACCTGAATGTTTTACAAAATTGGGTAGCTTTTACAATAAAATAGGTGGGTGTAAAAAGGCATGCAATGGCAAATCGTAATGACGCACAATGGCTGCTTTGGCACTGTTGAAAGAATCGGCGAATGGAAGAATTTGGAGATATCAAATAGAGATCTGGTGTCCCTTTTCCCCCGCCTGTGGCACAAATACTTTGTCTGTGTAAAGCGCTGGGCTTTTGGGCCTACATTTTAATGTCACACCACTACTTTCACATTTCTGAGATGGTCCAACCTTAGCCTGCTGCATTCACAGTGTTCGCCCCATTCTGCCACTCTAATGCCTTTTTGGCATTTGTAACGCCCACACTGTCCATCAAACAATATCATTTTTGGTTGTTCAATCACCCCTACAAGAACATACATTTCACACTTGGTTTTCTGGTGGGATTTCCCATCACTGCAATCATGGAGTCAGTATCAGTATACATTCAGGGCGTTTCAGTGACCATTTATAGGCAAATATGGGCATTAATTGGGTGGGACAGGATGCTTGCACACGTGCTTAATTTTAAGTTGGTTGTGATTTATAAAAGAAAACCGTCTTGGGATGTGTGTGCGCACTGTATTATAAATCACAATTTTTGTGTGCACATACGCACTTTTTGTGTTTCGTTCGTATGCAACTTTTCCCCTGAATTCTACGCACGGTTTTAGAAATGAGCCCCCTTGTGTTGTAGCTTTAAAGTCAAGAAGTAAATAACCAAAAGGTGGATGTGTTCCATCTTTAAAACTCTCCATGGAGAAATAAGAAAGACCGGGGTATATCTGTCTGCCTAAAATATTAATCTGCTGATTGTCACTGGTGTTTTTTTAAACAAGATTAGGTCATTTTTGTTCAAGTTAATAGTTCTACTAGATTTGCCTTTAACAAACATGTTTTGGACAAGGTAGATTGCACTCAGGTTACGGTGATGTGAATATTGTGTGAACTCTCCATCTCTAAACTCTCTGATGCAGTTTTCATTAAATTGTCAATAATTAAAAAAAAAGTTTTTGATTGGTAACAGATTGTCATCACACAGCAATGTTGGTAGACCTTCTATAAAAGTACTCTCCCTCAATGATAAGCTGTTGTGAACGTGGCAATAAATAGGTTGCCGTCACGTGGTTTGACTGGTGTCTGTTTTGTTTAACGCCACTGTACCATCGCAACTGTGTCTGAAATGAAAGCGAAATAACCAACTTCTATTTCACTGGAAACAATGTAGTGGCTAAACTCCTCCAGATCTGTAATTAACACTGTGTTCATAAGGTTAGACCCCAAAGACAATTTTTGCCTAGCACTCTTTACAACGTTTTCCTTGTCAAGCTGCACACCCTCCTTTTCATGATATTTACGGATATACTAGCCTTTACCATCATTGTCAACCACTGATGGCGGGAAGCCGCTAGCTTCCTGCTTGTGCTTCAGGAATGTTCTTATGTAATCTGCAAAAATATTATCTCATGTCCGGGTGAAATTCCAGACTTCAAATATTTTCACAATGCGATGACCTTTCTCAACAGCCTTAACCAGCTCAATAGAAATCCAGGCACCAGTTAAAGCTCTTTCTGAATCAACATGTGAACACAAACAGTTACCTGGCGATCAGACTCAGCACATAAACTACACAAGAGAAAAAATTGCTTACCGCCAACCCTGTGTGGTAAAACGGGGTGATAAAAGCCTTATGAACGAACACACTGTAGCCCTAATAATACCGAAGTATGTGCCTAGTAGTTAGAAAAATCTCAAAAGAATACGTTTGGATGCCCAATCGGATAAGTCTTTGTCTTGTTGCAGAATGGGTAAAGACTACAAACTGAATAGTGAATAGTACTATTGTGTTGGTACGACCACTGAAAGGAGAATCGCGAGGGTCAAGGCACTCTGGGGTATCAAAGGTCTCCCAGAAAGCTTAGACATCTGCGGATGTGCTCCCAATCACTCCGCCGTATGTATTGAACATGTACATTGTGTTGTTTTTTTAAAGCCTCATTGTTGGTGCATCAACCCATACTGAATATTTGTCAACGGGTTAGTGCTTGATGAACAATTTGGGTGACTGTGCCAGAAATAGCCTAGAAATGCGTAGACTGTGCACACACCATCTCGTTCTGCGTATCCATCAACATAGTAGGTATCAATTTTCATTTCACCCTGATTGAGGGTGTGCTGTATAGGTATACAGTGAGGGGAAAAAGTGCTGATTTTGTATGTTTTCCCACTGCAAAATAAATGATCAGTCTATAATTTTAATTTGAACAGTCAGATACAGAATAACAACTAAGAAATCCAGAAAAACGCATTTGACAAAAAATGTATTAATTGATTTGCATTGTAATGAGGGAAATACGTTTTTGATCCCCTCTCAATCAGGAAGATTTCTGGGTCCCATGTCTCTTTTATACAGGTAACGCTGTGAGATTAGGAGCACACTTAGGGAGTTCTCTTAATCTCAGCTTGTTACCTGTGTGAAAGACAACTGACTACAGAAGCAATCAATCAGATTCCAAACTCTCCACCATGGCCAAGACCAAAAAGCTGTCCAAGGATGTCAGGGACAAGATTGTAGACCTACACAAGGCTGGAATGGGCTACAAGACCATCGCCAAGCAGCTTGGTGAGAAGGTGACATCAGTTGGTGCGATTATTTGCAAATGGAAGAAAGACAAAAGAACTGTCAATCTCCCTTGGTCTGGGGCTCCATGCAAGACCTCACCTCGTGGAGTTTCAATGATCATGAGAGGGGTGAGGAATCAGCCCAGAACTATTCGGGATGATTTCAAGGCAGCTGGGACCATAGTCACCAAGAAAACAGTTGGTAACACACTACACCATGAAGGACTGAAATCCTGCAGTGCCCGCAAGGTCCCCCTACTCAAGAAAGCACATGTACAGGCCCATCTGAAGTTTGCCAATGAACATCTGAATGATTCAAAGGAGAACTGGGTGAAAGTGATCAAGCTCTTGGGCATCAACTCAATTTGCCGTGTTTGGAGGAGAGGAGAAATGCTGCCTATGACCCCAAGGACACCATCTCCACTGTCAAACATGGAGGTGGAAACATCATGCTTTAGGGTGTTTTTCTGATAAGGGGACAGGACAACTTCACCGCATCAAAGGGACAATGGGCCGGGCCATATACAGTCAAATCTTGAGTGAGAACCTCCTTCCCTCAGCAAGGGCATTGAAAATGGGTCGTGGATGGGTGTTCCAGCATGACAATGACCCAAAACACACGTCCAAGGCAACAAAGGAGTGGCTCAAGAAGAAGCACATTAAGGTCCAGGAGTGTCCAAGCCAGTCTCCAGACCTTAATCCTACAGAAAATCTGTGGAGGGATCTGAAGATTCGAGTTGTCAAACCTTCGAAACGTTAATAACTTGGATACGATCTGCAAAGAGGAGTGGGACAAAATTCCTCCTGAGATATGTGCAAACCTGGTGACCTCTGCTATTGGCAACAGGTGTTTTGCCACCAAGTACTAAGTCATGTTTTGCAGAATGGTCGAATATTTATTTCCCTCATTAAAATACAAATCAATTTATAAAATTTGTGAGATGCGTTTTTCTGGATTGTTGTATCTCTCACTGTTCAAATAAACCTCCCATTAAAAGTGGGCAAATGTACAAAATCAGCAGGGAATAAAATACTTTTTTCCTACACAGTATTTTCATCAGAGTCCACATATTCAAGCCATTGGATTGAGCAGATTGAGAATATCTTTTAGCAACAATTGTAGTTTTCTGAGGGGACCAATGTAATTGTGTCCTTGGTGAGGAATCTGTTGCAAAAAACGTTCATGTAAGCCGAAGCAATCGTAATTGATCAGAAGGGGTCAACACCACCACATTCCAGGAACTTGAGTCTGTAGCGCATACAACCCTTTCACAAGATGACCCCAGCATTCACGCAGTAAGCCTTTATTTCACCTTCATGAAAAAGGTGTCTGTGGAAACCATTACAAAAACTCATATTTTTCTTTAGCCATCATGGTATTCACACTGTAGTAATGTGGTTCCGGATGGGGACCAACATAGTTCTCATTCTCTTTAATGTTAAACATGTAAGGAAAGTAGCCTTTTTTTGGAGTCCATAAAACCCATAGCACCTGGATAAGCTGCCAGCTTCATTGGTAGTAAGCAATGACAATCACTGTATTTCTGATTAAATGTGTATTTCGTTTGCCTCATCTGTTGGATACACTAGCAATGGCTGGCGAAGCTTGAAGCTTTAAAAGAATAACACAATGTACATTTTCAGTACATATGAGAGTGTGTCTGGAATCAGCTGAAAAACTGCCATTGCATGCTAAAGCTTTCTTGAAGACCTTTAATGCTCCATAGCGCCCTGACCCATGGGAGGCTCTTTTCGGAGGTCGTACCAACGCAATTCATTTGAAGTTCACAGCACAATAAGGGGAGACTATTCAGTATAATGATGTCTGTAGTCTTTACTCATTCTGCAACAAGACAAAGACTTATCCGACTGGACACCCTAACATACATTTTTATGATTTCAAACTGCTAGAAACCACTTTGGTATTCTAAGGGCTAATGTGTGTCCACTGAGGTCTTTATCACCCTGTTTTACTGCACAAGGTTGGTGGCAAGATGTTCTTTCCCTTGTGTAGATTAAGTGCAGAGTCTGAAAACCAGCTGACTTGATTGTTCACACACTGATTCAGAAAGCGCTTTAACCTGTACCTGGGTTTCTATTGAACTGGTTAAGGCTGTTGAAAAAGGTTATCGCATTGTGAAAATATTAAGTCTGGGATTTAACCAGGAGATCAGAAAAATCTTTCTACAGATTACATGAGAACATTCCTGAAGCACAAGCAGGAAGTTATTGGCTTCACACCACCAGTGGTAGCCGATGAGGCTAAAGAACAGTATACTTGTGAATATTAAGAGAAGGGTGTGCAAAGGAGGATGTGCAGCTTGACAAGGAAAACATTGTTGTAAACAGTGCTAGGTGATCTTTGGCTAAACTGACAATCAATGGGCTTAGGGCAAAGATGGCTGAGCGGTCTAGCCTCATGAACACATTGTTAATTATAGAGCCGGAAGAGTTTAGCCATAAAAAAAAATTCCAGTGAAATATAAGTTCACTGGAAGAAATTGAGATTGGGTGCCCCCTCTATTCCTGGGCTTGGGTGACTTGACCAATGAGTTACCAGATGGTGACAACATTGCACAATTTGTTAATGGTGGCCCAACAACATATGGTTACAAAACTGTTTAAGGTCTGACCTGTGTCAAAGCAAAAGGCATTACACACAACAGCTACATCTCTGGTATTGTACATTTGGAGATTATCTGGTTGATAACCTTGTACAAGGCAAAGGAGGTGATGCTGATCATGTCCTTGCAAATGTGGACACAATTGTGAGACATAAAAGAGCCTTGACACTGAAGTCTAAGCACTTCAGAGTTATGTACAACAAGTGTGTACTGCTCCCTGACGACAGCAAAAAACCTTATGAGTACCGAATCACATTCTATGATGGATTTGACCCACGACTACCACACCCATTCGAGTAAAACTTATTTTGTGAATATGTTGCTGGATAATGCTGATGTTTTTTGATCCAAAGAAATTCTGAATATAGTCTGGATTTATTTTTGTTGGCAACCGTTGTACGATGGAATGTTGATGTTGAGAGAAATTACATTTATAGAATGTTCACCAACAACACTGTGTGATGAAAATCTGTTACCAATTCAAAAAACAACCTTTGAAAAGTGCATCAGAGAGTTTGAAAATGGAGAGTTTTTGCACAAAATTCACAGCACCATAACCTGAGTGCCATCTACTTTCTCCAAAACATGTTTGTTAAAGGCAAATCTAGTAGAACTATTAACTTGAACTCTAATTCTCATCTTTTTTTTAAACCCTGTGATAAGGTTTTTATCCGTCATTTCTACCCCTCAAAGATTTCAGTTTGTTTTTCAATTGAATTGGTCACATTAAAAGTGGGAAATGATTTGACATGATTTATCTTTGTCAATTTTTTTTCCACCACCACCAACACCTGGCATTTTAACAAAGGTGTATAGATGTTTTATATCCACTGTATACAGTGTTGGATTTTTCTCTCTTCACTTAAACAGCTGCGATTCTGTCAAGGGTTTATTAAGGCGCCTTAGATTAAGAGCAATTTCATTAAGTGACAGAACAAAGTCTGTAAAAGCGGTTTCTAAAATAATTTGTTGTTGATTAAGAGGTGCATTAAACAGCATCTTCAACAGTGGTAGATTTCTATTAATGCATTTAGACATTATCAAACTTTCTTAGGAATGTACAAACCAACCAAACAAACCAATCCCCAGAAAACAATCCTGATCTCAGACGGTAGTCTTCTGCTGTTGTAGCCTTGAAGTAAATAAGTAAGAAGAAGATAGGATTCACTGCCTCTCAAAGTTTGATTGATTGCTTTGTCAGCTGCATATGTGTGAGAATATGATTATGATTTATGACCTGTTTTTCCGGGGGTTACATGTCCGGATAGAGAGGGAGGGAGGGGTAGAGCAGGTGGTTCTGTGGGATGAGAGAAAGGTGTTCTACGAAAAGTGCTAGCACTAAAGGTCATTTGATCAGTCAATCCCTGTTTGAACACATAGCTTTCATACAATTCATAAAATGCAATTTCTGGTATCTTGGAGCTGAATCTGTATACACCAGTTCACCCGTCTTCCAACTTCCAATACTCTGCCAACATATTGTGACAACTACGCCATCTGATGCTCATCCTCCCCCTGAAGGAGGCGGGCCTCAGCGCTCGATGTCACCGGCCTTCTAAACACCACCGCCCATCATCAATCCATCGCACCTGTTGTCTTGTTTAGCGCACCTGATCATCATCCAGTCATTACCCATCCAGTATATATGTTTCCTCTGTTCCCTCTGTCTTTGTGTGTTATTGTCTCACTATTGATGAGCGCAAGTCAGCTCCTACCATTAAAACATATGAATAAGCTACCATCGTCTCCGCATCCTGCTTCGTCTCCGCCTGCCTTGAAAGCTGACACATATCCTGGTGTAGTTGATGAATCCGAGCTAAACGCTGCATCAGTTTCTTTAAGGGCCGGCATATCATCAGACTTCACATACGGACTGGTACTGCTCAATGTTAAACTTTTTAACTACTACTAATACATTAGTAATTTCATGTGTTACAACCTATGTTTATATTACTTTTATCAATCCAGGATGTGTCTTTAAGTCATGTTGGTCATCATATGCCAGAGGCATTCTTCCTAGTGAATTGACAGACTGATTTTAGTTGGGATAGTGTCTTACAGTCAGTGTGTTACCCTAGGCTGTGACTAAAGAGAAGATAATAACCTAAATTATGCCAGGACTAATGTAATGGTGAATATAGACTCCTAAAAATGGCCAGGATCAGAGGGATTGTAAACATTCCCAGACCAATGGGATGGTGAGCATCGACACCCAGGAAATGTGGGTATGAACACCCATGACCAATAAGATGGTGAGTATGAACTTCCAAGACCAATGGGATGGTGAGTTTGGACACCCAGGACCAATGGGATAGTGAGTATGGATTCCCTTTTTCCAAGTATTTACCATAAAAATATTAACAAGGAGATGGTCTTCAATTCAATAATTTCCTTTTTATTCTCTATTCATTTACAATGCTAAACAATCTATATGCAAGTGTTCTCATATCATAGCACAGAACGCTGCCCCATAATAATTGTTCATTGATAGAGGTGTGCAGTGACATCACCAAGGGAATGAGTGTTCACCAAGAATAGAATGAATGAAACCGAAGTTCCAAAGCACTTTTCAGTTTTCTGAGCTCTATTGTTTTGATGCAATGTACCAGAAACTTGTTTCAAAGTACAACACCAATGAAGTTCAAAGCTTAAGACCTCACAAAATTACTTTTGTGTTCCAACATATGCATTTTTGGGAATTGCTGTTTTGGAACTGTGTGCATAAAGGTAATGAAATCTGGTCACTTCGAAATTAGAGAGTATTTGAAAGAGCAAGTTAGTTAAGAGAGTCATTCATTAGAGCTTGTTGTTTGACAGTAGTCACAGAACAATAATATGAGAGTTATACAAGAGAAGAATTTAGATTATTAGCTAATTATTTGAGAGTCCAAAAAAGATTAGGTAATTTGGTAAGTAGACTATATGAAAATTAAGTGTTGCTTTGTGAGGTACTTGAAAAGGGTATTAGGATAATTAGAGAGCAATGGGGAATGTGTGTATAGTTGTAATGGAAGGCCAAAACCTAACCCTAACCCTGTTCAAACTATGTTGCCACCACAGTCCCTACTCCATGGCCACCCCTAATAATATTCAGGGGGGGATTATGGGAGCTGTATTACAAGGGCAAACTCCGCTGAAAACATGAAAGCCAGAATATTTTTTTCTGTATTGAGGTCAGTCACAAAGGTTTCCTTGGGAAAAGCTTGGTTTTGTTTTATCTTCATCCAATAATGCTCTGCTTCAACAATTTCTTGGGTGGATAGTGCGCCTATCCCTAACTTCTCTTTTCTGACTGCATTAATAAAACATGGAGCAAGCCACAAAATGCCCAAGTGCCATCAGGAATGTGTCCATGTCTACACTGGACAGAAGGTAAAGATGAACTGCTCAGGTGGTCACATACTTGAACACAATTCCTCATCCCTTCTTGTTGCAGCATCCAGTCTTCACCATGTATGCCCCAAAACAATCCATGCCAGCAGAATAGAAGGCGGGCTTGTTTAGCCACAGAATAGCCAGGGGAAGGTCAGCCATCTTGAGGATCTCTGGTGACGCACACCATTTCCGACAGTATATGAGACAATGGTGCTTTCGGGTTTGATGGTAGCTTTCTGGCAACAGCTCCTAGACTCTGTGCATGCTAACAATGAAGATTTCTACAGAATTCCACATAGTAACTTCACCTTCACCTCCGCCACCCTGATCCTGAGCACTGGTGTTCCACAAGGCTGCGTGCTGAGCTCTCTCCTCTACTCCCTCTTTACCCAAGACTGCATTCTTATACACAGTTTGTCAAATTCTCAGAAGACACCACGGTGGCATGCCTGATCAGTGACAATGATGAGTCAGCCTACAGGGACATCAAGTGCCTGTTGGCATGGCGTGCTTACAACAACCTGGCTCCCAATGCAAAGATTTTTATGTAATTAATTATTCCAAATGTAGTGCACAATTCTTTTTACTGCAACTGTTTGAACTCATTACCTGTATAAAAGACACCTGTCCGAACCCTCAATCAAACAGACTCCAACCTCTCCACAATGGCCAAGACCAGAGAGCTGCGTAAGGGCATCAGGGATAAAATTGTAGACCTGCACAAGGCTGCAATGGGCTACAGGACAATAGACAAGCAGCTTGATGAGGCAACAACTGTTGGCGCAATTATTAGAATATGGAAGAAGTTCAAGATGACGGTCTATCTCCCTAGGTCTGGGGCTCCATGCAAGATCTCACCTCGTGGGGCATCAATGATCATGAGGAAGGTGAGGGATCAGCCAAGAACTACATGGCAGGACCTGGTCAATGACCTGAAGAGAGCTGGGACCACAGTCTCAAAGAAAACCTCATCATGGATTAAAAACCTGCAGCGAACGCAAGGTCCCTCTGCTCAAGCCTGCACATGTCCAGGCCCGTCTGAAGTTTGACAATGACCATCTGGATGATCCAGAGGAGGAATGGGAGAAGGTCATGTGGTTTGATGAGACAAAAATAGAGCTTTTTGGTCTAAACTCCACTTGCCGTGTTTGGAGGAAGAAGTAGGATGCGTACAACCCAAATAACACCATACCAACCGTGAAGCATGGAGGTGGAAACATCATTCTTTGGGGATGCTTTTCTGCAAAGGGAACAGGATGACTGCACCGTATTGAGGGGAGGATGGATGGGGCCATGTATTGCGAGATCTTGGCCAACAACCTATTTCCCTCAGTAAGAGCATTGAAGATGGGTTATGGCTGGGTCTTCCAACACGACAACAATCCGAAACACACAGCCAGGTCAACTAAGGAATGGCTCCGTAAGAAGCATCTCAAGTTCCTGGAGTGGCCTAGCCAGTCTCCAGACCTGAACCCAATAGAAAATCTTTGGAGGGAGCTGAAAGTCCATATTTCCCAGCGACAGCCCCAAAACCTGAAGGATCTGGAGAAGGTCTGTATGGAGGAGTGGGCCAAAATCCCTGCTGCAGTGTGTGCAAACCTAAACAAGAACTACAGGAAACGTATGATCTCTGTAATTGCAAACAAAGGTTTCTGTACCAAATATTATTGTTCTGCTTTTCCTATGTATCAAATACTTATGTCATGCAATAAAATGCTAATTAATTATTTAAAAATCATATAATGTGATTTTCCAGATTTTTCCTTCATCCAATGTCTGAAGATTTTATCAAAGTGGTGCTGAATATTTTCCTTGCTAACCGAATTAACCGCTCCCAGACACTGCCATGATAAGAACGGGTAGGAGAGTTATACATCCACTGGATTCTTTTTTGGGGTAGAATGTCTTACATCTTGGAGTTGTTCCATTCTCCAATAGCTCTCCTCAGCTCACGCTTAGCTCCAACAGAATTTGTATCGTTGTCTGAATGGAGGATTTACACTTGTCCTCTTCTTGCTACAAAGCTTCGAAGAGCACTGATGGAGTCCATATCCAGCAATGATGCAACCTCGATATGGACTGCACGAATGACAAGGCAGGTGAATTTGACCCTGTACCTCTTTACTAAGCTTTGGCAACACTTATTTCCAAACTCCCTAAGGTCACTGAATGTGGCTCTACATTGTTGCCTGTCTCGGATATTTCAGGCAATGCTTCTCCACCATTCCCTGAGCTGGCACAGAAGCATGGCTATGATAGCAACCATACTGTCAAGCTCCTCCGTGTACTCCACATCTACCAAAGCATTATGACACCCAGTGAGGTAGAGGCCAAATGAGTGGTGTGCCTCCATCATTTGACCTAATTGTTGGCCAATTCAGTGCCTTCTCAATATATGCCAGTGATAATTTTTTTACTCATTCCAGAAGTGCTGTTTCAAAACTTTCTTGGCCTCAAAATAACCACATTCTGATTCCATGTGAAGACAACTTCATATCAGCTCTCTAGGGTCCCTACTTGTGTAATGCACCATGAAGTACAACCGGTCCTTATTACTATCTGTCTAGTCCTCCACTCCGGATCAAAGGCCCTGATGAATCGCTTATGTTCCATAGGAATGTTCTGAGGTGGCAGATCAAAATGTCTTTATTTTCTCATTAGAAATTCTGTGATTACTTGTATTGGCTCCATAACCTTGTTCTAGTTGTGTAGCTTTCACAAGTGCACTATGTCTGATACTACCTGCATATTCACTCTCTCCCAATTACTTGGCATCTACAGGAATAGGCCTCAGCTGCCTGCAAGTGTGCATAGTTGCCTCAACGTAAGAAGTCATTCTATCTATACTAAACGCATTAGATGAAACCTGGCCACCACAGAACTCATCCAGTCTCTGAGTTTAGCATCTGAGGACGCCAAAGCAGTTTGGAACTCCAGCTCTTCTCTTTGTAGTTTCCTGTTTAGCTTTAGCTTACAGTTCATCAAGCACTTTTCTTTGTCTTAGAGCAGACGCTTGGACTAGCAATGTTGCTCTCTCCAAATCAGCTTTCAGACGAGTAGCTAAGGTAGATGATGACTCATGACTGTACTGACCAAGATGCTCTAGACCTTTGCTTACATGAGGTGACAGGCATAGCAGGTATACTCTCTGAAGGCTTAACCTCTTCATTGTGTTTTTCTGACTCCGTGAACCTCTTCCATCCATGACTTAACCTTCTCAGTGAAGACCTTAGACGTGTTAGCCTTGGGATCAACCAACCTGTTTTGATCCTGATTCATCTAATCTTCTGATGTCTGCTAAAGTATTGCTTTGACTGGGTGTTAAGCTCACAAAAGTCCCCAAATAGCTCGTTAAATTCAATTCTCAATATTGTCTGAACAACTTGCAGGTTACTGTCAACACCTTCATCCATTAACTGCACCATCTGGTTCATTTTGCCCTTCAGCTGATCCAGCTTGGCTCTCCATATACTAACTGCAAGATGCAATTTTTCATCAATAGCCTTTGAGCTGACTTAAATTTTCCTAGCAACTGCTGCCAAAGCAGTGGCTGTGTCTTCCATCGTTAATATTGCAAATCCATCTTAAGCATATACTGCAATGAATACCCAATGTAAAGACCATATAACAGCTCTCATACAAACTTGGCTGATAACTTTTAGGTGTACATACAATTTCCCTCTTTTGACAGGTAGGCTCTCCAGTATTCCCCCATATGGAAAGGCTAGGAACACAACTCATGCTTGTAAGTTTGTGATCACTCATGGCATTGTTCAGTTTTGGTTTGCCTTCATTGTGGCACTCCAAACGTCCAATATATCCTCATTTCAACTGGAGAGTAGTTTTTAGACACAATTTGAGCCAAGAGTGCCTTCAGGTTTGTTGGTAGCTTACTGGCAACATCTCCTTGAGTCCTGTGCCAGCTAATAAAGAAAATACTTCACATAGTAAAAAATTATATAATATTATGTGTTGACTCTCTTTGCTTAACACGTGCAACTGCTATAAGAAAACTGTTGCTACGCCGTCCAAAACACCGGACACAAACCTCATTGCAGGAGAACACAGCTTTTAAGTCCAATTACCACTTGTCAAAGTGACTGTAACCAAATAAAAAGACACCAATCAGCCATAGCATTATGACCAACTGCCTAATATGGTCCCCATCAGAAAATATGGTCCCCTTTTCTCACCAAAACAGCCCTGACCCATCGAGGCATGGACTCCACTAGACCTCTGAAGGTGTGCTGTGGTATCTAGCACCAAGATGTTAGCAGCAGATCCTTTAAGTCCTGTAAGTCGTGTGAGGTCTCCATGGATCAGACCTATTTGTTCAGCACATCTCTCAGATGCTTGATTGGATTGAGATCTGGGGAATTTGGGGGCCAATTCAATACCTTGAACTTGTTGTGTTCCTCAAATCATTCTTGAACCATTTTGGCTTTGTGGCAGGGCACATTATCCTGCTGTACGAGGCCAATGCCATCAGGGAATACCATTGCCATGAAAGGGTACACATGTTCTGCAACAACGCTCAGGTAGGTGGTAGGTGTCAAAGTAACATCTACATAAATGGCAAGACCCAAGTGTTTCCCAGCAGAACATTGCACAAAACATCATATTGCCTCCGCCAGCTTGTCTTCTTTCCAGAGTGCATCCTGGTGCCATGTGTTCTCCAGATAAGTGATGCACACACACCAGGCTATCCACGGATGTAAAAGGAGACGTATTTCATCAAACCAGGACATCTTCTTCCATTGCTCTGTGGTCCAGTTCTGATGCTCACATGTGCATTGTAGGTGCTTTCGGCAATGGACAGCATGGGCACCCTGACTTTCTATCAGTACCAGCATTCATTTATGTTCTTCCTGTAAGTGGTACAACTCTGCATTCTCCCTTATCCTGTCCTTGTCAGGGTCCAGATGATCTGTCAGGTTCAGTGATCCCCGCCTCTCCTAGCAGTCAGCAGGGTACTGCTGATTATCTTAAATGTCTCAGCTTGGTTTATATGGTGGCAACTTCTGCCTAGTGTAGCTCGGCTCCATGAGGTCGTAATCTGCAAGGTATGCAGGGAGAGTTATCTGCCTTCTGTGCTGCAGAGGGTCATATGCTATATGTGACACCATCCTACCTGTAGTGGGTCAGATATCAGCCTTGAAAGACCATGTGAAACAGAAGGCTAGTAAGCCCTCAACTGTCTGAGTGGTTTGCTAAGAATGCCCTCACCCACTTTACTGAAGCTGTTTTGGAATGTGTCCTCTGCAGAGTGTTCGTAAAGAATGAGATGGATGATTCACAGTTGATAAAATCATTTTATTTCTCCTTTTCTTGACCTCGGCACGTTAAGCACACACAATCTTACTACACCGTAAATGCAAAGGTTGTTTTCATAACGCTGAATTACTTCTATAAAGTATAAAACATATGAGTTCAATTAGAAATGCAATGTATAAACATGCATGCAAAAGGCTACCCATTTAAACATACATACAGTTGTGCAGAAAATGTTGCATACCCTTGGAGAATTGGCAATATACAGGTGCTGGTCATATAATGAGAAAACCATCATAAAGTTTATTTATTTCAGTAATTCCATTCAAAAAGTGAAACTTGCATAATGTATTCAGTCATTCCACACAGACTGATATATTTCAATTGTTCATTCCTTTTAATTTTGATGATTATAACTGACAACTAATGAAAACCCCAAAATCAGTATCTCAGAAAATTTGAATATTGTGAAAAGGTTCAATATTGAAGATACCTGGTGCCACACTCTAATCAGCTAATTAACTCAAAACATCTGCAAAGGCCATAATGGTCTCTCAGTCTAGTTCTGTAGGCTACACAATTATGGGGAAGACTACTGACTTGACAGCTGTCCAAAGGACGACCATTGACACCTTGCACATGGAGGACAAGACACAAAAGGTCATTGCTAAAGAGGCCGGTGGTTCACAGAGCTCCTTAATAGAGAGGCGAAGGGAAGGAAAAGACATGGTAGGAAAAAAAAGTGTACAAGCAATAGGGATAACCACACCCTGGAGAGGATTGTGAAACAAAACCCAATCAAAAATGTGGGGGAAATTCACAAAGAGTGGACTGCAGCTGGAGTCAGTGCTTCAAGAACCACCACGCACAGACGTATGCAAGAGATGGGTTTCAGCTGTCGCATTCCTTTTGTCAAGCCACAGCGTCAGAAGCGTCTCGCCTGGGCTAATGACAAAAAGGACTGGACTGCTGCTGAGTGGTCCATAGTTATGTCCTCTGATGAAAGGAAATGTTGCATTTCCTTTGGAAATCTAGGTCCCAGAGTCTGGAGGAAGAGAGGAGAGACACAGAATACACGTTGCTTGATGTCCAGTGTAAAGTTTCCACAGTCAGTGATGGTTTGGGGTGCCATGTCATCTACTGCTGTTGGTCCACTGTGTTTTCTGAGGTCCAAGGTCAACACAGCCGTCTACCAGCAAGTTTTGGTGCACTTCATGCTTCCTGCTGCTGACCAACTTTATGGAGATGCAGATTTCATTTTCCAACAGGACTTGGCACCTGCAACACAGTGCCAAAGCTACCAGTACTTTGTTTAAGAACCATGGTATCCCTGTTCTTATTTGGCCAGCAAACTTGCCTGACCTTAACCCTGTAGAAAATCAATAGGGTATTGTGAAGAGGAAGATGCGATACACCAGACCAAACAATGCAGATGAGCTGAAGGCCACACCTCTCCAAACATAGCACTTATGGTTGTGACCATGAAGCTCTATTTTGGTCTCGTCACTCCAAATGTGCCAGAATCTGTGAGGTGTCAAGGTGTTGTCATGCATTTTGTAATTGGGCTTTTTTGTGGCATAGGCGCAGTGAAGTTTTTTTTCTGGCAATTTAATCATTTTTGTTCAAGTATCATCTTTTTGTGCTCCTTGAAACAACCACATCTTTTTCCAGAGTCCCTTGAATTTCTCCTGAGGTTACCTGTGGGTTTTTCTTTGTATCCCAAACAATTCTTCTGGCAGTTTTGGCTGAAATCTTTCTTGGTCTTCCTGAATTCTTAGGTCAAGGGAACCCCTAATTTTCTAATTCTCAATAAGTGATAGTACAGACTGGCATTTGCAAGGTCTTGGATATCTTTTTATATTCTTTTCCATCTTTAAAGTTGAATTACCTTGTTACACAGGTCTTTTGACAGCTCTTTTCTGCTCCCCATGGCTCAGTATCTGGCCAGCTCAATTCATCCAAGTGAGACCTAACAAACATATTGACTATTTATGCACAGACACTAATTGCAATTTAAAAAGCCACAGGTGTGGGAAATTAAGCCTTTTAATTGCCATTTTCACCTATGTGTGTCTATAACAAGGCTAATCATTCAAGAGTGTAAACCTTTGCTCAGGGCCATTTGGGTGGTTTCTGTTATCTATGTAGCCAAATTGAGCTCAAATGAATTGACGGTAAGAAAAGAACAACAAAACTGAAATATTTCATAGTATGAAAAAACTAAATTCAGTTGTATGAAAAAAATTGAAAAAGTGTATGCTAAAATCATTTCAGGAATTTTCACATTCGATCTTAAAATGTCTTAATTCAAACATGTTTTTTCCAAGTTCGCTTCTTACGATTACAATTTCTTCCCACTTTCGTTTGAGTCATGTTTTGTCAGGTTTTGAGTCTCTTTTGGTTGGCGTTGAGGCGGGGCTTCATCTGGGCATTGAATTCTCGCACTTGATTAGCCATGAATCACACCATTATAAAGTGAAAATCATAGCCTTTCCATGCACTGCTTTACCAATGCAACATGTGGAGACAATTTTAACATGTTAAATGTTAGGTCATGTGTTTTTCCTGTTCTGCTTCTTTGATTAGATTGAGTCCCTTCATCTGTGTTCCACTCACCTGTTTTGTGTTAGTCCATTAGTGTGTAGTTAGTTGTCTTTTCCTTCAAGTCCCTGTCAGATATTGTTTGTTGTGAGACACTGTTGCATTTGTTATGTTGTTCCAGTTCATTGGATTTTATGAACTGGAACATCATACAGGTATATGTTTCTTTGAACCTGATGTCTTGCCACCTGATGTCCACCCAAATTATTTTGGAGGGGGCTATGGGATCCCGAGTTGCTGGTGTGGAAGGGATTCGGAGAGGTGCCACCACTGAGTGGCACAATGAGGGATTCCTGCTTTCACCCCCGGAAGGGTGATCCAACGAGCCTCTACCGTTGCCACATTCTTGGCTCCGGTGCCTGTCCTGCCTCGAGGGCAGAGCCTCCCTCTTGCTGCCCAGGCGCCTTCTGCTGCGCTGGCCTTGCCTGTGGTCCTGGAAACTCTTGCAAATCTGGAGGCCTCAGGCAGGTCGTCTGTGTCCAGAACTGGACTTTGCTCCCCCTGCAGGCCTGGAGGTTTCTGCAGGCCACCCACCTGGAGCTACCTGCAGGTTGTCCACCTGTTGTCCACCAAGTTGTCCACCTGTTATTGTGTGGTTATTGTTCATTTTTTATTGTTAATGTATATATTATCTTGAATCTGCCCCCAGAGCCATCCTTGTCTTGCCTTTCTAACACATTTCTGGTTGAGATCTAGTGTCTGCAAAATTAATAATAAATAGAATACAACTTTGTTTTTCCTGAGGGAACTTTGAGGTTTTAGACACAGAAAATCTAGTATGCGTACAGGTATGTACAGTATTTACAGGTATATACAAGATGACCTGCTCCACCAACATGCGGTCAACGTTGGCAGCCATGTCCAACAAAACAAAGTTAATGACAGCATGCCCTTCCACACAGAAGGAAACGTCCTCATGCAGCCCATTCATCAACACCAGCAAGAAGGAACAGAAGGAAGTGGTGGGTCCTCCGCAGCCCTCATTCATACCACATCACCCCAAAACACGTTTACAATGATGACATGAAATCAAATACAAAATAATAGATTCGAGTTAAACTTATTTATATTTCCTCAACTTAGATTTTAATATATACAACATGGTATAAAATAATGAAATAAATCACTCAGAATACATACATTGCATATGTGCGTTGACTGGGGAAATGACAATCCTGTGTGTGTCACAAATTTCCACAGTATGAGTTGAGAATTTACACATACTTAATCATCTTTTTTCCCAACAGATGTTGTTGAATGGTGTTAAAGTTACTAGAGAAATACGCAAACAAGCCTGGCATTTTCTTTGAATTTTTTCAGATGAGAATGTACATGGTGCAGTAATGTAAGGGCAGCATCATCTACACTTGTCTTCACATTCTTCTTGTAGGCTACTTTATAAAACATCAGCACATGTTATCTGGACAGCTACGTGGTGTCCAGGCATGTAACCCATTGAAACCAACCAAGGTTTGTCAAAGTATTGTCCTCTGATGTTTAGGCTGAAATTTGCTTAGAATGGGGTTCAGGTTTGTGCCTGTAAACATTAGATTTCCAGAAAGATGTCAGCCACAACAAACAACGTTAATTTACTTTAGACAACATTATTGGCAGTAAATATACAATGTAGCTGCTCTCGACTAGAGCTAAACTAATTTTATCGGACTCTCCCCGTTCATTTTGATACTTGTTTCTCTTTCTAGGTGCTTTTAGTTTATGTGCCGTTTTTCACATCCGTTTGAAACTAACCTGCCATTTGAACAGGAAACATGAAATAAAAACAATGCATTACGGGAAATAACGTAAACCCTTATTCATTTTGCAATCGTTTTGTGGAAATATGAACGCTTATCTTAGATTAGCAGAACCATTAAGTAATGACAACTTACCATGCAGTGTAAGCAGGTGGATTCAACAGAGCTAGGGGAGCCACGGCTAGCATTCTTGTTCGATGTTTTTTTGTGTTGACACTAGGGAGTTGGACACCAAAAGCAGGGCTCAACGTAAAAAAAAGTGTTACGTTTTAAACTTACTTGCACGAAAATATTTGTACTTTCCCTAGTTCCAAAAGTTGACAATTATCAGTGTTACAACATAGAACCAAATACTTGTGTTAATTAAAACGATTAAAAATGAATGAAATGCATTCTGGATATATAAAACAAAATGTTATATTTCTTTCATAACATTTCTAATTATAAAATATATGTCAAAAAGCATTTGACTTTCAAACAAAACCCTAACTCATTCACCCCAGGGAACAAGGTAACCGGCTGATCCGTCAGTTATTAGGTTTGCGGTTGTTATGTCGTGTCGTGCAATCACCCAATGGATATCTGCATTTTCATTCCTGTTACAACCAAGGGCCCTGATTGTCATGCTGACCAGGTTTTGTTTGCTATTGGCATGGCTGGTCGGGTAATGTATGCGAAAGTTGCCTGTCCGTTCTAGCCAGGAACTTCGGACAGACGACAGTGCATCCTCTTGCCATTGACGTCGAAACAGGAAAAAACAATTGCACTGCGGTGAAAAGCTCAGTGCAAAAAGCAAATGTCCTTTACTGCCTTCTTCAATTGAGTGACTCGCCTGTGTTTTTAAATGCTTTATTAAAAAAACAATACATCACATCACTTCTCACCTCTTCACTGGTCGACAGCGCGCGAAAGGAGCAGCAAGGTTATTTTGTGCGTGTGCCAGATTGCGAAACAACTGGAGGTCGGGTTTATAATGCGATTATTATTTTTGACTTTTTGCGGTGGCCCGATCGGGACAGAGCCTGCTAGTTTGATTAGTTCCGACTTGACTTTCTGCTGGCCCAGGGCCATCCTCATTGCCAAGCCCTGCATGGAGATGAAAAGTGGGGTGCATCATATTTGACCCAAGTGTCTCACTTTGGTGTCTTGGAGGCTAAGTGGCCAAATGTACTAAGATATGTGGACTGGCCTTACCTGAATGTAGAGTTGAAGCTGAAGAGATCACATGCCTACTACTGGCAGGTACAAGGTCATCTTTCTAACAGGTTGTAGGTGGTGTGACTTTGTCATCTGTGCTCAAGAGGACATTCTAGTTGAGGAGGATGTATAAAGATTGGGTTTCAAACACTTAGAGAGAAGGTTGACCACATGCGTACCACCACTTGCAGAACAGTCTGTCTTGCAACTTAATGTATCCCCCTGCTTGGGTGCTAGTTCAGTTGTTACAAATTCATATTAAGAATTAGTATTTGTTTGAAGTAGTTACATTTTAGCACCTGCAGAAACCCAGTTTTCAAAACAAGCATTAGTGTTCCTGTTAAGAAAAAACAAACATGGATTGTATAAAGAATGTATTTCAATGTATATAATTTCAACAGTTCAACAAATAACAGTTCATATTTATTAATACATGTATATCATCTGTATTTTATTGACATGCTGTTGAATCTTTCCTTTTTTTCTGTTCGGTGCTTACTAAAACTAAATTTCCTTATTAAGGCCAATACAATATGTATACAAACAACTGATATGCATTGTAGTTATTGATATATTTAATCCACAAATTATACATTTCATAGTTTGACATTTGTGAAGTTAGATTTTGTGGTAGGCACAGAATCAGATAATATCCAATAAACATTTAATTACATGTAGCTATTAATGCAGTTGATTGTCTTTAAAAAAATTATGCATAGATCACCAAAGCATCTCCCTAACAATTGATCCAAATTGGAGTGACCCAAAGTAAAAACCAATGCACATTTATGCTGGCTTGGCCCATGCTCTGACCAAAGGTCCATTTTGATAGTTGAATAGCAAGCATGACACCGCAAATAGTTGGTAGATGCTGCCTGAGACTGTCAGAGGAATGACTGTGTCAAACAGTTGTGTTCCTTTACTCTGGATCATTATTTCGACATGCACCCTTAGCCTGGCAATGGATAGGGTCTCCCCAATCTCAAGCTCTGGCATCTGTGTGCCTCGGCAGAAATGCTGGCCGACAGATCTTGCATGGGACAAGATAATTCACGAGGTTGCCCTCATCCACATAAAAGCTGTGATAGAAATTTGAAATGGTGAAGCAATATAATGATTCAATGTTTTATTTTATATTACATTTGCAGTTATGAGTTTATATTCATTTCTCTGGTGGTTTCATTTAGTATGCTGTGACCTAGGTCAATGTGTAATTAACAGACCTCTGGGTTCTCTGTTTATCTGTTGAAGAGATCAGCTTGACTAGAAAATGACCTGGCATTTGTTCTTTGTTCAATGTGTGACAACTTTGAGTTGGGGGCGTGGTCAGTGAAGTTGCTACAAAGACGCCTGTCGTACCTAGATACTTTGATTACTCGGAGTGCGGTCATATAGGTGGCCATATATCGATTATCCCATGCGCATGTAAAATAAAAAACCTTTATAGAACTTTGGACTCAAGACCGATTATTTTTCTTTAACAAGGCCATGATTAGGGACAAGTAAGGAAAGAATTCCTGGCTGCCTAACAATCTCCTTGTCACTCACAGAACCAGCATACAGAGGATACAAAAGTGACTGCTCCATGTGGTGACATGCCCTTGAATACAACATGCCCTTGAATGTACAGTGCGACTTGTAAGATGAAAATACCTCACTCGGCAGGAGTAGGGAAGATGGTGTCTGGTAGCAAAGTTCAGTGCAGTTGATCACAATCTTGGTGTCTGGATAATCATTGAATTCGGGTGGCATGTTGGCTTTGATGTTATACTTGGGAATCCATATCCATACTGACCCAAGCAGGAAGTAGAGGAAGTTGGCCCAAGAGATGATTATCTGGCTCACTGTTGACTGGTTGATGTTAAAGAAAATGACACAAATCCTTCTATTTCAGACCCAGCAAACAAGAAAAACTCATTAATCGGTGGAAGTGATTAAACAAAAAGGTTAGGTCCATAACACAAAAAGTGAAGAATAAAAGATTTTAACACAAGGAAAAATAACAGTATGATAAATATTCCATATAAATGAATGTATTCAATGGAGTTGTCACTTACTGCTTTTCATCAATTATCTCGGACATGTTTGCACTGGTGACACGATGAAATGTGTATTGCACACCTTTGTGACATGTTAATGTCCTGCTACAAACCACTCTTTCCTGCCCTCTTCATCGATTGGGAATCAATGTTCATTACTACTTCCTTCGAGGGGCAGAAATGTAAACTTAATCGTTGCAAAAAGTGCTCTGGTAAGGGTTCACCATAGCTAGCTAATAATGAAAACAATAACGTAAAAGCGCCCGAAGTCTGAATGAAATTCAATTTATATTTTTTTGTTGGAATTCCAACTAATTCCACTTGGCACTGCCCCACGTGGTCTGGATCACTTCCATTTTGAGTAGCTTGAAATGCAGCTTTTCTGCAAATGTTGTGGTTTGGCCTGAACTAAAGCTGTTGTGATGTGACTCAGTGTTGTTGGGTTGTGGGTAGTTTCATGTTTTCTGAAACTGAGCGTGTTAATGTTGTTGTATTTTCAACTTTTGTTTGCATCGCGGGCTACAGTACTGCTTCACCCCGCAGCCATTCCATCTATTAGATGTATCCCAGAGCTAGCACACCTGATTCAATGTATTAACTAATTAAAAACCCTTGCCTGTTGATAGCAGCGTGTCACTCGGCCTAACTCCCCCATAACCAAAAATGGACAAAGAGGTGGGGCGTGGGAACAGCTAAGGTTACTACAGGTAGGCTTAATTTTTTTCATGCCTCGGAGTTTGCCCCTAGTTTAGAACTGGTCCCAGGTAAAATGGCTGTCAATCAAACTCGCTCTATTTTGATTTATAGGGGTTCTATTATCTAGGGTTGTACTTTAATGATGGGGCAATGATTTTGAAAAACCTTGTATAACCTACGCATTTACACAGTAAGTATTTTTTGTTACCTTTCTGCTTTTGGCCGCAGCAATTGTCTTGCTACAGTATATGCGGCTTTAATAGACTTGTACATGTTTGCGATTGGATTTGTGTTGCAAACA
Source organism: Esox niger (assembly GCA_016801105.1). Taxonomy (NCBI): domain Eukaryota; kingdom Metazoa; phylum Chordata; class Actinopteri; order Esociformes; family Esocidae; genus Esox; species Esox niger. The sequence goes on along the minus strand of JACXGJ010002388.1, from coordinate 43,492 downwards.
CCGCCCCTTTTATGTGAACGCTTTCGTTGCAAGATTGGGAAAACCTCGTTTGATTTTACAAATAACCACCCCATTGACACCGCTTATGCGGGACTAGGATTGTTAGTGAAGCCAGCTAACAAAATACACTCCTGTGCAAGTTGAACTTGCGTCGTCTGGTAAAAAGAAACTGTTCTCCACTTCCGGCTCCAGCTCCTTCTCGTGGCTCTGTTCATGCGATTCTGCTGTCAACTTTCACCCAAAAATGTCTTCTCAATAGGAGCGGAGACTACGTGGTTTCGTCAATGACGCATCACTCGAATTCATTGGCTCATACATTGCTTGACAAAATTTTGCGTATTTAATTGGACAGTGGATTTCGCGGGAGTTCTGTAGAGCGCATGCGTTCTTTTGTCAACTTAACAGCGCGCGGATCTGTACAAGGAAGGCGTTTGCAGTCAATGCGTTTTCATTTAGGCTCTTCAGTTTTAACATTATTATAAGAGTAAGGTAACGAACGACACAATGTGGAACCAAGGTGGGTTTTCTTTTGAGAAATTGAGTTTCACGGATTTCAAGAATATTTTGTCTACGTCCTGCCTCGTTATCTATTTTCACAAGTTGGTACTGCTAACCTTTAGTTAGCCAGTGTTGTATTCATGGTAATAGTGGGTCTCCCTAACGTTACTAGCTAGTCTAATTCGTTCTACAACTAGCTGTTAACTGCTAAGTACATAGTTATGTATTGTTTTCTCTCTGAAACAACAGCTAATGTTGTATACTTACCATCTAGCTGTGTCACCCATTCAACATCAGCTCGTTTGCTAATAGTTTGCTGCATGTGTGCAACCGTACACAGGGGCGTTGTTGCTACCTTCTGTACATTTGAGTCCATCATTTGGCTTTATTTAGGCGGAGGATACGGTGAATCAATCAGCGGTGGGTACACTCAGTCTCCTGGGGGATTTGCATCTCCTGCTGCCTCCCAGGGAGGAGAGAAGAAAGGGGTCTGTATTTCACTCTTCGACTCCTCACATTACGTTAATAGGTTGGGCCGATGAAACATTTACCTTTTTTTAGGGCTGAAGTTGGTCATGGAGGCCAGTATGACCTTATTACCAAGCTGCATGCCTTGAGCAGTGTGGCGCCAATTTGTCTGTAGTACGTGTCCTTAATCAAAACAAAATCCCCACTACTGCTATGCAGCCCCACTGCTATGCAGCCCCACTGCTATGCAGCCCCACTGCTATGCAGCCCCACTGCTATGCAGCCCCACTGCTATGCAGCCCCACTGCTATGCAGCCCCACTGCTATGCAGCCCCACTGCTATGCAGCCCCACTGCTATGCAGCCCCACTGCTATGCAGCCCCACTGCTATGCAGCCCCACTGCTA
>JACXGJ010002388.1:0-42020 GCA_016801105.1 Esox niger | reverse complement strand
TTCATTACAGTTTTTTCTCTGTTGCCATATTTTGTATTATGATTGTGCCATTCTGTTATGACCTACAGTTGAATGTGAATCCCATAAGAAATGAAAGACATTTTGCCTGGTCACTCATTTTACTAATTCTTCAAGGGTATGCAAACTTGAGTGCAACTGTACACTGTAAATCTAGTATCTATTACTTATTTCTCACATGCTTCAGGCATCCCCTTAAATGTTTTCATACGTTCAGGAACTGATAGCCAAATTAAATACTGCTATAAAGTTAAATACTGCTATAAAGTATCTGCTATTGTTCTTATTCCTTGTTACTTTTCAACTGTTTGTGTTTCTATGGAAAAGAGGCCTGTAAGTTTTTTTCATGCAGTATTCACCTGTTGCAACTAAGCATTTGCCAAAAAAATTATTCATATTTTTTGATATGTTTCCAGAGACAACGTGCCCAACAGATTGTCCCATGCACAGTGTCCCAGCTTATGTCAGCTGCCCAAGCAGAGGATGTTTTCAGAGTGGGAGAGGTGGAGGTTGCCCAGGTAAACCCAAACGTCTTCTGTAGTCAGGACCCACCCACAAGAAAGTGGCTTGTTTTGCCACCCAAGAAAAGGATCTGTAACTTTCAGAATAATTTTTTTTAGGTGTTTTTGTATATTTTCTACGCAACATTTAATGTTGGTATGTTTGCATCTGAGGTTAATTTACTATTCATGAAGAGTGTGGAGTTTGAATAGGCCAACTATTGTGAGTATGTGGCTAATCTTTCAGTTGATGAACTTAACCAGTGTTAAGATGGGCCATTTTAACCTTGAACTTCTCCATCTATTCAAACAGAATGTCATCGGTGTGAAAAACAATCTCAAAACCAACTTGTATTTTTGTATTAGTCAAAGAATGTCATAGTCACTTTTGCACACAATTTAAATATTTGAAATGAATAGGTTAGGCTGGACCCTTTTAGAAGTTACATTATTGTCGCATCCCCACCAAATCAAAAGTATAAAGAGATAAAGAAGGATCTGTCCCCCTCATACAATTACCTATCATCAGTGCCTTTACTCTAGGTCTTGTGTGGTATGTCTGACTCATTGCACACCTTGAGGGAAGATGATGGTTGAAATAAGGGATGCACTGATACCACTTTTTTCCAGATCGATTACAAATACCCATATGTGGGCACTTGCTGATACCAAGTAAGATGTGTGGTGTGTGTTCAAACACTGAGCGCAAGTGGGAGTTTTAAGTAGGCTTATGTATCATTAACTAATGGAAATATTGTAATATTTTTCTGCAAGAAAGGATAACTGTTACTGTCATGAAATAATTATATCAACTATGAAACAAATAGGACATGGCCTGCTTTTTAGTTGCCCTGAAATAAAATTCGATGAATTCAGCAGAAATGGTGAAAACAGGTGTTCATAGTGAAATGCTTTTGGTTAGCTTGAGAATAATAGTTGCATTATTTATCATTCAATGGTATATATGTAATCTAGTAGAACATTTTGAACCGATATTGAATCGTAGGCGCTAAATAGCTTGTGTAGAAGCTGGACAGAGCTTCTACACAAGCAGCTCAATGCTGCTTTCCTGAGATGCTATCATCACACAGGCTGTATATGCCAGATTAATATGTGAGGAGATAAGTATGTCCCAAACCATATTACACTGAAAATATCATGCCAAAAGATCCCAGATGGTCTACTATTTCTGGTGTATTTGGGAGTACAGGTGCATACTTTTTGGTGTAGCCTAATATAAAAAACAACCTCTTGTGCAGTATGGGGGGTTTCCATGATTCTTTTGTTTTTACACTTAATTAAAAACTCCGTTATGATCACCTATATTGATAGCTATATTTTAAAGTCATTTTATGTATGAAGGAAAACAAAGGTTGTTGTGACATGACATAGCTTTGGCAGTGTGAAGTTAGTCTTCAGTCTTGCTAGAACGGGCTGAATTGTGAGTTGACTATTCTAAGTAGTGAGATACTAGTATTACTTGTAAGCAATTAAATGGCCAGTGGCAAAGGCCATAGAGTTCATATATGCTATTTGTGGTGGAAGTAAACTTCAAGAAATTTCAGTCAGTTTAACACAATTCTTGATTGTTTCTAGCTAAATATTCAAACATGGCCTAATTTTAATTAATACATGACAAAATTATGATTTTTGAGATGCAATTTCATGACGAGGTAATGTTCTAATTCGTCCAAGTACTGGCAACAGGTTTACTACACTAAACAATATGTACATCGTCACCCTCAAATTACGTAGGCTACTTGCAGTAGTTATGTAGCATGCTATCAGAGAACCATCATCCACACCTTCCATGAAAGGCTGCCCACCGCTGTGGGGTTGAAGTGCAAACAATGAACTAGTGCAATCCAAAAGGTTTCAAAAGCAGAAGAGGCCCTGCAAGCAAAGGGTTCTGTCTAGCCAAAGACAGTGTGGTTGATGGCGGGTTTTGTTTTTAAATGCATTTTATGTTCTCAAAATATTTTTTAGCCCTCTTACTTAATTTGATAGCAATTATTAATTCTTTTCACAATTTTTGCTTTGAGAACTTATTTTTGATAGGAAAGTTTTGCTCTCAATAAAAAAAACAAATGTCCCTCCGTTTCTACTCGCAACTTATAATTGCGTTGTCCGTTTTTGCCATTATTTATGATGGTTATATACAGAGAGATAATGAAAAATCAGTGTGTACTATGAGCATATTTGCGTAGTATGAGTACCAGTACATGAGCCCAGTATCGGCCCGATGCTGGTATTGGTATCAGTGCATCCCTAGTAGAAATCCTGTTCCATGATAGTATTACTTGATTTTCAACAGATTCAAACAAAGTATAGTGTCCCATTAGCCCAATAATTAAACCTTTTTAAATTGTTAATGGAATTTTGGTCTATTAGCATTGACTTGTAACAGCTATAGTTATGGGCCAAGATGCATTGCTTTACCCGTTTAGCAACTCATTGCCCGTGGTGGACTGCTTAGTTAGTCTGTACACAGTTTTGATTAAATGGCTTGCTTCACTCATCTCATACAAAACTGCTGTGTCTTCATATTGTTTTGTGTGCCAGATTACCATCGTGGGCATCATCCGAACAACTGACAAATCCATGACCAACATTCAGTACAAAGTTGATGACATGACTGGGCCCCCTATGGATGTGAAACAGTGGGTGGATACAGAGGTGAGTCCTGTGAGGGCATGTTAATTCTGGCAAATACAAGAATATTCTCAATATACAGCCATTAATAACAGAATAACATCCAAACTCTTGATGGATTTCATTTTCTCATGCAATTCCAACTCCTTTCTCTGGTACTACGGTTCTGTCGGGTCGTATGTCCTCCAGGACCCCAGTGTGGACAGCACGGTTATCCCCCCGGGCACCTATGTCAAGGTCTCTGGAAACCTGCGCTCATTCCAGGTGATGTCCTTTTCCATCTGATTTGAAATGCATATGACCTTGATAGAGCACCAACTAGGGGGACCTGAAACAATTACAATTCCCCCTACAAAGCAGAGTTTTTTTTGTTTTTTCATTACTGGTGATGTTGCTGCCTATATGACTACTGAACTTGTCTTTGTGTTTGGGCTGAAAAGAATCACAGGTCCGTGGTAGCGTTCAGCGTCCGGCCCCTGGAGGACATGAATGAGATCACCTCCCATATGCTGGAGGTGGTGCAGGCGCACATGCTGCTCAGCAAACCACAGGCCAGTACGGTGAGCTGTCTACCCCTGAAACGCAACTTATACAGTTCCCACTTCTCTAACTACTGTTATGACTCACATAATTTAACTTTTTTTTTACTCTCAAAAGCCATTACTCGCTGAGTATGCTGTTATCAATTACTATTTTAATGTCTGAATTGCCACTTAGTTTTGGTTCCTTTTTAGATTGGTGGAGGAGGGGTGATGAACACTAGTATGGCGTCAATGTCACGGCCCGGGGCGGGTGGCAGTATGGGAGGTGGATACTCAGGTGGCATTGACATGTCTGCCAACGGGCTGAGCCCGAGCCAGAATCAGGTGAGCGTTGCGGCTTACATGTAATCTCTGGCAACATGAATTATTTAGTATAATATACTAATAGGCAGTTTTAACACAGCAAACCAATTTACAAGCCCATACACTATGGGGATTATTACAAATGTTACAATAAAACATCTTTGGAAGATTGATCAGATTTCATTAAGTATGTTCATCCATATTAAGTATACCTTACCAAACATACCTGCCAGTGTAGACTTGTTTTGTGTGGATGTCTAGTTCAATGTTATCATGTACCGGTAGGATTTTAAATGATATAAAGATGAAGCCATTATTTTTTTTGCTATGCAGTGCCTACAATTAAAATAATGACAGTCAACTAGTTAATTTTGATTTGCATAATTATTTGATTGCCGGTAACACTCACTTGTTAAAAAAAATTGTCTGAAGAAGCACAAACAAAAATACAAATTCTCACGCACTGACTGTGCTGCTATTGTATGAGTAAAAAAAAATTCTGAAGTATAATGATAATTGCTCATTTAACCCACACAACATCATATGAGACTTGCAGTATTGCATTTCAGTCTACGTCACACCATGAATGGAAATGGACTACTCATGTTTAGGTTATCCATGAAAATTAGACATGTAAGGCCTATTTGCAGCCATTCAGTGAGAAAATGTGAATGGGATACAATTTGTTTTTTATTAAAATATGGCAGTAATCAATAATTTTATTAATACAGAATCATTAACTGGCATTAATGAATTAACATTCTAGACAACCTTGACTGAATGTTAAAAAATAAAGTAGTTTCTTAGCAAACCTAAATAAAGCAAAATCTGTACCTTGTCAAAAGCTGTTATGGAGAGCAGTGACCTTTAATGTACTTTGAGGTAGCAGCCTGTAACATGTCATGTTAAAGGCCTTCTGCCAACATCTTAAGTTCAAATGTGTCTGTGGTGGTAAATGGGTCTAGGTCTGTGGTGGACCGCTGCTTCCAGTGGACATGTACCACTGCAGGTGGCCTTGAATCTGGTATAATGGTCTTTCAGCAAAAACTTTCCTCCATTTCAATTTCTATCAAATAAAGAAAAAAACAAGATTACAATAAAAAGGAAAAGGGTTGGTTGGTATTCTTGAGTTCTGCATGTAGTTCTCTGAATGTTTGTGATGTTATGCTCATGGCCTTTCCCAAGGTGCTGAGCTTGATAAGGAGCTGTCCAGATGCACAGGGCATCAGCACACAGGACCTGAAGCAGAGACTAAGCGGCATGAGCCTGGCTGTCATTAAGTAAGATAGTCCCTTACATTTTGTGTTTTTAGTACTGCCACAGGGGTCTTATCACCACAGTACTGCAACATTTTACCATATGGCACCAGTTTGACTCTGCTCTGTTTCTAACAACAGGCAAGCTGTTGAGTTCCTCAGCAACGAAGGGCACATCTTCTCCACTATCGATGAGGATCACTTTAAGTCGACGGACAATGATGACTAAAAATATTTTTGGCACTCAAGCAGTAGCCTTGAGACTATTCCTCTGGACCATTCACAACCCACTCTGGCTGTGAGGGGACAGTATGTCTGGGTAGCACTCGAAATACTCTCAAAACTCAGCACATCACATCCCTGACAACAGAACCTATGGTCAATTATGGGGATTAATTTTCTTGGTTTCTGTCGCCTTGGCTGGTGTTAACACATCCTGTTTCAACTTCTGTTCATTATATTTGAGTAAGCGGTGTGAGTGAAAGGTTCTCACAGTCAATGCAATGAAAACATGACAACTTTAAGTTGTGATATTTGTTCCAAAAATGGAGAACAGTATGTGAAAGCTATCATGTTAGATTTGATAATGTGTCCATTTCTTTAGCATTTATTTAAACCCTGAACTTTTAAACTTTAGATATAATTCACACTGGCAGGCTGAATTCTTCTAAACTGTTACAAAAAAATAATACTTACAGATTTGAATGCAATCTAGTCCGTAGCAAGTAAAAAAAACTATCCTGATTTTTTTTTGCTTTTGTTGTTTTGTCTACAGTAAAACTTTGAGAAATGAATGTCATCTTTTTCTTATACACTACTGTTGGAAATTCTGGAGACATGGTTTTAACCTTCATCAGTCAGACTGAGAGCAATTCGCTATGGAAGTGTATAGTTAAATCAATCCAACATTACTTGCCCTGTAGTTGCTATTGTACCCATAAATCTATGCTGGTAGCCTAGCCATTTCCAAATCACATGATTGCAAATGCCATGTGGGATTGCATTAACGTTTGAATTAACCGCACGCTTCCATAATAAGCATATAAACCTATGATCATTTAGAAGTGTCTTTTGCTTCTGCTGGTTTCAGGGCACTTGAGAAATTGCTTCATGAACTCTACCAGGTGCATGCATAATATCTGTTTACAGAGCAGGGAAACTGGGAATATTTATTTGACCACATCAACATTTTGCATTAGTCATCCTTAGCACACAAAGGGATGTACTTAATGCAGTAGATCATTTTTGCACTTGCAATATTCAGTTATTAGATACATTATTTTCTTTGAACTATTGATTTAGTATAAAATAAATACTTTTCTATGCATTTGGGCATACAATATTAATCAGCGTTTGTCATGTTCAGCCCTTTTTGCAAGTTATCAAGGTTGCCAGTCATTCTGTAGATTGATGAACAGAATGTAGCACCTGCATAGTATAATACAGACATAATCATTGGGTATATTTCAGTTTGTTAACACATTGCTGTAAAATGGGCTAACTACGTAATACAAAACAGCTCGACTTAAACACTACATAAGATTGACTACATATTACAATGAAACCTATCGGGATGCAAACCACTGGATCTTGTTTTATTGGATATGCCTTTTTCTGTTTTTTTTCCAAGTTATTTCACTGGTGTAACCTGACTTGAGATGTGACAGGGTCGTGAGCACAAAAAGTAAGAAGCATTGAGACAAATCTCAAATATATATATATATTTTAGCAACAAATTATTCTGAGCTTATCTGCGTTAATGCAGCTATAGAGGTTAAGAAACATGCATGGAATGTTGTCTCTAGTTGAGGTTTCCAGGGGTGGAATAACCTTTTGTAAAAATGTTTTACAAATTAGGAAGTACATCTTTTACATCATGTATTATCAGAATGTTAAATAATGTTTTGCAATGGGTGTTACATAAGAATGTGGAAGAATATAATTTCATCAAACCAAAAGACTGGTGTTGAGGACTTACAGAAAGGGAACAAAAGCTGGTTGCAAAATACATACAAAAATTATGAAACATTTAAGGTGAGAAAAACTTTATTTTCCCCCTTTTTTGGAATAATGTAGAACAGGATGTCAAGTTTAGCTTGGGACTGCAGTAATGTGGACTTACAGTGTCAGCGTAACCCAAGTAAAAAAGACAGCAACACAATGGGGCTTTTCACTATTAGCTATGGGCTAGCCGCTAGAATATTTGATGTGACCGGGTACTATTTTTGTGGAGAACTTTCATTGGTACCGCTGGTGGTTGACTTAACAAAATGCTATCCTGTACTCTTCACCGGGACGTCAATTTGTTCATAGTCATGGTCACTGTCCATGTCTGCTTTTACCACATATTTCTTCCCTGCTGAAAGAAGAGAGTTAATTTTAAACTTACTTCACAGAGACCATTGTACACTAGGTCTTCGCCAACTGGTCATCCAGAGCAAAAATATTGTCTTAAAGAATATAACTACACCGGAGTAAAGAAAATGTTATTTTGGAAAGTACAAAATGCAAATGCAGAACCATGAATGTGTGACATTGTCACAGATGGCTTCCTTCTATGTGAAAGCTGACAAGCCATTTACTACACAGACCATACTGTACCTTTTTTATTGGACTTGTGACTGGTAGATTGAACATAGGGGTTTGGCTGAGCCATTCCTGACACTACCTGGTCCATAGGCTTTCTGGGATTCAAGGGAGGAGCATCATCTGTGATAATCTTTTTGGGTGACAAGCAGAAAGAAAAAGGTATTTTTCTTAGATGTGCAATGTAAATACCACAAGAAAAAAGGAACCAGAGAAATGTACCTTGAGAGTCGGAAATGACATTCTCACCTAATTTAAGACAGTCACAGAGATCTAAAAGCTGTATGACAACCGATACATTGATTGTGCTCCCCAAAAATGTATTATATGGTGACCTCACTATTGTACTTCACAAAATCTCAAAATGTATAAAGATAAAGGGAAAGCAACTGAAAAACAAACTGAGGAGGGGCAGAAGTATACAAGGAGCTTAATGCTGAAAGACATAATATATGAGACGGCATACCAAACGTGTATTCAATAAATAGTTTTAGTGTCAATGTGTTGATAAGCGGTTTATAATAGCATTAAGGTTTATGGCTCAGGTTTATGGCATATATCACAACTATAGGCTGTATTCAGCCTGTTCTTTAAAGCCCTTTACAATTTTTTTGCTTGAAGTACGCTACATGAGATGTGAAAGGAAGTGCTTACCACAGGCAGAGGAGCTGGGCGTCTTGGGGCTTTTTTGCTGTCAAGACTTAGACCAGTCAACTGAGGAAGGGGGCTTATAAGTGGAAGGCATTGGACATCTAGTTCTGAGGGTGAAGGGGTTGCTATGAAAGGCTTTGAGTCTGACAGAGACTTGGAGTTTGATGTTGGCCGTGAACCTAGCAGCGGCTTTGAGCTTACCGACTTACGCTTTGGCGGTCGGGGCGGTGGGGTCTCAGCAGATGCAGTGAGCTTTCGAAATTCATGATAAAAAGATTCTGTCACCTCAGTTACTGTCTCCAGGTGACAGTCTTGTTGGGCCAGAGGCAGAGGGTCATTTATAAAGGACAGTGACATGTTAAGCCAGCTAGAGGGTATCTCGAAACACATTTCTGGCTTTGCTGGAAGGCTGGCCTGTATCACGGGCTCTACAAAAGCTTCCTCCAGCCTCACCGATGAGAACCCCACCAGAGGATCCATTTCCAGCCCTGCATCACGGCCCACAACCTTTATGTCCAACGGTAGAGTAAAGCACTTGCTCAAGTCTTGTAGGCTGTATTTTTTTTTGTCAGTGAGCATCTCCAAAAAGTGGCTCTGCATGTACAGGGGCAAATGGATCTCCACATTCTCCTCTTCGTCTTCCTCTTCTTCGTCATTGTCGACTTCTTGGAGACGTCTACATACAAGGACGTCCACAGTCGGGTTCTTCTCCTGGCTGGTTCTTCCACAGGGCAAATGTGTATTCTGGCAGCGAAGCACTTCCAGCTGCTCCCCTATACTGAGTGCTGGAAACCCCTCTTCTTCCAGTCCCTCGCAGCACCTTGTCACACTGACTTTGAGAAATGGTGTCTGGATTGAGGCAACGTACAGCTCGTACACCGAGTCAAACTCACGCGGCTTCCGTTTCAGCCTCCCACTGTAGCTCTGCGACACTAAGAAGTACTGGCGCCCCTTCCGCCCCTTCTGTCCTGAAGCCAGAAATATGGTCGACGAACCCCGTTTTAAAAGAGCTAGATGATGGCCCTTGCGTAGTTCAGTCAGCCAGGTACAGCAGAACATAGGCTTTCCCTCATGTATCTCCAGTATTTCAGCCATGGTGGGAAACGCCCCATCCGACTTGGCAAATATCTCGGGAAGAGTGAGAGGGGTCACAAAATTCACATCTTGGGATTGCAACGTTACGTCCACCACATCTACCTCCAAGCTGGAAGGAAACTTCAAAATGTTCTTCCTCACTGTGGGGAAAACACAACTCTGTTGAAAAGTGCAAGAAACACAGGGTAGTATAATCCTGATCTGTAAAACATGTCTTGCTTTGTGGAAAAGATAACCAGGACAAAATACATCCTACAGTCTGTGGCTATATGCCCCGATGATATACACCAATCCGCCATAAAATTATGACCACTGACAGATGAAGTGAATAACACTGATAATGTCATTATCATGGCACCTGTCAGTGGGTGGGATATATTAGGCAACAAGTGAAAAGTCCTGACCTTGAAGGTAATGTGATAGAAGCAGGAAAAATGGGCCAACGTAAGGACCTGAACTGACAAGGGCCTAATTGTGATGGCTCGAACAACTGGGTCAGAGCATCTCCAAAAATGCAGCCCTAGTGGGGTGTTCCCGGTCTGCAGTGGTCAGTACCTATCAAAAGTGGTCCAAGGAAAGAAAAGCAGGTGAACTGGCGACGGGGTCATGGAGAGTAAAGGCCAGACCAGTCAGGGTGCCCATGCTTATCGCTATCGACTGCCAAAAGTGCATACAATGGACAAGTGAGCATCAGAACATAACCACCGAGGAGGGGAAGGTGGCCGGGTCTGATGAATTATGTTTTCTTTTACATTATATGGATGGCCAGGTGAGTGTGCATTGGATACCACGAGAACACATTGCACCAGGATGCACTATGGAAAGAAGGCAAGCTGGTGGAGGCAAGTGTGATGCTTTGGGCAACGTTCTGATGGGGAAAACGTGGGTCCTGCCATTCATGTGGCTGTTGCTTTGACACATGCCACCTACCTGGGCGTTGTTGCAGTCCATGTGCACCCTTTCATGGCAATGGTATTCTTTGATGGCAGAGGCCTCTCAGCAAGATAAAGCAAAAATGGTTCAGGAATTGTTTGAGGAACACCAGATCGAGTTCAAGGTGTTGACTTGGCCTCCAAATTCCCCAGATCTCAATCCAATCAGGCATCTGTGGGATGTGCTGGACAAACAAGTCCAAACCATGGAGGCTCCACCTCGCAACTTACAGGAATTAAAGGACATGCTGATAAATTATTGGTGCCAGATACCACATCACATCATCAGAGATCTAGTTGAGTCCATGCCTCGACGGGTCAGGGCTGTTTTGTAAAAGTATTAGGCAGGTGGTCATAATTTTATGGCTGATCGGTGTATTGTACTTCTCGGGTACAATTCAAATATGAAGTGTGTCTCTTGTTCAATCAAAATCAGGTTCTACTCACAGTGCATGATGCCCTGGACCTGGTATATAGGGCTGAAGACCAGCGGTCCGCCTTTCCTGGTAATCTTGCTGAAGCAAAAGCGGCGACTAGAAAGGTAGGGTGAGGACATGATCTCCTGAAGGGTGTAAGTGTGGTCACTTTCACACTCATAGAACTCCCCACGGCAGGAGAGAGGGATCAGCACTTCTGCCATTTGCCCCTGCTGACCATAGAGTTGACAGCGAATGTGCTTCGCCTCACTCCCCTCTTGCTGCTCAATGGAGAGCACAGTTATGGTCTTGCCGGCCCCTAAAGTGAAGTTCTCAAAGGTCAGCTCACATTTGGATGTGAAGGAGAAGGGAAGACAGATGTCTAGACCCTCTGGCCTCAGGCTCAACATCTCCTCTATTGTATTGTATGGCATCTCCTCTGGAACCAGCTTGAACAGACCTGACATTTAAAAAGAAGAATTATGTTGCATACCCTAATATACACAATTCTGGTTGAGCATGTTGGTTGAACACTGTTGTTCTCACCTGCATGGTTTAGGGGAAGTTCAAACTTCTCATTGTTGCTGATGTCCTCACAACTGACAGACAGGAGTTTGATGTTAACAACCTTCACCAGGTCCCCTGTGCACAGACACACCTCGCTTCCTGATAGCTCATAAATAGACCCTATAAAGCATAAACAATCAAAGTTTAGCAAGGACGGGATAGAAATATTTGCAGAAACACAGATGCAGATTTTTTGTATGTAGTAATGAATTTTGGAATGAATTTTGGATGAACCAAAGCTTTCTACAATTAAACCAAGATAAAACTGAGATTATTGTGTTTGTCATCAAAAATTAAAGAACAAGTATTAGTAAAGAGCTGGATTCTCGGGCCCTTAAAACCAAGAATCAAGTCTGTAATCTTGGCGTTCTGATAGACTCAGACCTTACATTTAACAGTCATATCAAATTGGTCACCAAAACAGCATTCTACTATCTGAAAAATATACCCAGAATAAAAAGCCTGTTGACCCAAAAAGACCAAGAGAAGCTCATCAATGCTTTTATCTCTAGCAGGGTCGACTACTGTAATGGCCTCTTAACTTGACTTCCCAAAAAGACGGTAAAACAGCTGCAGCTAATTCAGAATGCAGCTGCTAGAATGTTAACCAGGACCAAGAGGAAAGAGCACATTCCAGTTCTTAAATCTTTGCATTGGCTTCCAGTCAGTTACAGAATAGACTTTAAAGTGGTGCTTCAAATTGATACATCTCTGAATAGTTTAGGACCCAAATACATTTCTGATATGTTTGAAGAATATAAACCAAGCAGGGCTCTTAGATCCATGAACTCAAGTCAGCTAGTAGAGCCCAGAGTCCAAACTAAACATGGAGAAGCTGCATTTAGCAGTTATGGTGTACACAACTGGAATAAACTACCAGAAGATCTTAGATGTTCACCAAACGTGTCAATTTTTAAAGCCAGGCTAAAAACACTTCTCTTTTCATGTGCCTATGACTGAGCTCTTAAACCTAACCACACTGTGAGCCTTATAGCTTATTGCTCATTGTTGACTCACCCCAACTGTGCATGATGAATATATACACTTCCCTATAAAAAAGTTGCTGCTGATTCTCACTGGCAAGATTTCTATTCAATGTAAGTTTTCAAATAAACCTACACTCACAGGCTTGTTGAAGGCGGAGTAGATTCTGGAACACCCATGTTAAAACTCGACAGTGATGCTTGGCAAAGCAGTAAAAACAGGTCTTGACCTGGTCGGCTTCTCCTACCAGTACTCAGTAGTTGATACTATACCTAACCTTTTTACCAGTTCGTCCAACGTGATAATGCATTTGACGTGATAATGCGTCAGTCTATTCTTGTTCTGAGAAATTAAGGGTATTCCATGCAAAACATTGCCAAGAAACTGAAGATCTCATCCAAAATTTCAAAGAACAGCATAACTGGCTCTAACCAGTGCAGAAAGGGAAGTAGGAGGCACTGGTGCACAACTGAGCGGACAAATAAAAATACATTAGCATGTCTAGTTTGAGAAAGACGCCTCACAGGTCTTTAACAGTGAAGAGGCGACTCCAGGATCCTGGCCTTCTAGGCAAAGTCCATCCTCTATCCAGTGTCTGTGTTCGTTTGCCCAGTTTAATATTTTCCTTTTATTGGCCAGTCTGAGACTTGGCTTTTTATTTGCAACTCGGTCTAGAAGGCCAGCATCAGGGGGCTCCTCTTCACTGTTGACATTGGGACTGGTATTTTTTAAATAACAAAGATTACCATGATTCTGAGTTGAGACACATTGCAGAAATGCGAATTTAGTTGATTTTTTTGTGTTATAAATAAGACATATTTGGTTTTCATTTGGTTTTCTTCCAAGTACACCGATCATCAATAACATTATGACCACTGACAGGTGATGTGAATAACACTGATACACCGATCAGCCATAACATTATGACCACTGACAGGTGATGTGAATAACACTGATACACCGATCAGCCATAACATTATGACCACTGACATTTGATGTGAATAACACTGATACACCGATCAGCCATAACATTATGACCACTGACAGGTGATGTGAATAACACTGATACACCGATCAGCCATAACATTATGACCACTGACATTTGATGTGAACAACACTGATAATCTTGTTTTTATGGCACCTGTCTGTGAGTGGGATATTAGGCAGCATGTGAACATTCTGTCCTCAAAGTGAATGTGTTCGAAGCAGGACAAATGGGCAAGCCTATGGACCTGAGCAACTTTGACAAAGACCAAATTGTGATGGCTAGACGACTGGGTCAGAGCATGTCCAAAACTGCAGCCCTTCTGGGGTGTTCCCAGTCTGCAGTGGTCAGTACCTATCAAAAGTGGTCCAAGGATGGAAAAGAAGTCATGGGCAGCCAAGGCTCATTGATGCACGTGGGGAGCGAAAGCTGGCCCGCATGTTCCGATCCAACAGACAAGCTACTGTAGTTCAAATTGCTGAAAAAGTTAATGCTGGTACTGATAGAAAGGAGTCCAAACACACAGTGCATTGCAGTTTGTTGACTATCAGGCTTGATAGCCACAGACCAGCCAGGGTGCCCATGCTGACCCCTGTACCACTGCCAGAACCACCTACAATGGGCAAGTGAGCATCAAAACTGGACCACAGAGCAGTGGAAGAAGGTGGCCTGGTCTGATGAATCAGGTTTTCTTTTAAATCAGGTGGACGGCTGGGTGCGTGTGCATCACTTTAATGGAGAACACATAGTACCAGGATGCACTATAGGAAGAAGGCAAGTCAGCAGAGGCAGTGTGATGCTTTGGGCAATGTTCTGCTGGGAATCCTTGGATCCTTTGTCACGTACCACCTACCTAAGCATTGTAGCTGACCCATGTGTACCCTTTTATGGCAATCTTTTCTGGTTGTGATAACATTCACTTGATAAAAATCACCTTTTTGATCCAGCTTGAAATGTTCATGAGCACCGCCTCCTCTCCATTTTGATTGGGTGTTCGCCGTAACCAATCAATTTCTTTCTGTCCTCAGAACATGTTTGAGTATGTAAAACCAGTATGTGCGTACTGCACATGCTTTATTGGACAGGGACTGTCAGAAAAGACAGAAGACCAAATTTTCAGAGTTGAATCACTTATGATAACCATATTTTATTTACAGTGTTACAATTATTGCTTATTTTAACTGGAAAAGAAGTTGGTATTTGGCTTATACCAACAATATACCAGCAAGGCATCATATATGTGGGAACACTAAGAAAGATTCTGAAACACATTTTCAGAGTTTTGGTCATTTGCAAGACACCCACAACTACTGCCGATGAGAGTGCTTGTCCACCATCCTTTTGTCAGAGTGACGTGTGTTAATACTGTCATCTGGCACGCTTCGCCCGGATTGGTTGCATACTGGCTCATACTGGACCACTGGCAGCGCTTCCTGATCAAATTATGTTTCCATAATTTGGGCTATATTACCAATATACAATTCTTAATAGCAGTATCCAGGCCTTCATTGATGTGTTGTGCATAAAAACAGCCTTTACCAATGGCCATGTACCATACCCCTTGTGCTTTATATCCCACTTAACAAACAAAAAGTGAGATGTCAGACAGTTGTTATATGGTCTCAAACCATCCTGTTTCTAATTAGTCAGCTATTAGTCAGCTATTAATAATACTGTTATGATGATGTCCTAATGTGTTCTCCTTTAGACTACGTTATCACTCTTTTTAACATTACTCATGGGAATTAATTAGTAATTTTTACTTTCATTTTTACCCATTTCCTTGTTTGATATTTTTATGGTGTACAGATCATTTAGTACATTGTTTGAATATGATGCAGATTTCAGTAATCTGTCTTGTTAATTTCATGTAAAGGTCCATATGCAGCTATATTATTTTATTCTTTTCAACACTGACTAATTTCTGGATACTTCACTCTATCATGGGCTGCTCAGCCATGTTCTTCAAGAGCTACTGATGTATTCCTTGAAAATCCAGTTGCGGATTTTCTACGTTTTCTATGTTTTAAAAAAAATCTTAATTAATTGTTTTAGGTTTGGGTTGGAGAGAAAACCTACAGGACAGTTATTATCAGAACCCTTGTTATCATTCTATAGTGTTTCACATTGCAATGTCAGGAGATTAAACATTAAAATCTGTAACTTTTTTGTGTTCCTTCCTCCGGCTACCCACACGAGACACCATACCTCTTACATATCACTGTGTCTTTTATCAGTTAGCGGAAAGGCTATTCTTATCTGTAAAGAGACTCATATAGTGATACATTTTAATCTACATGGCTACTTTTTATCAGCTGCCAACCTATTTAAACATTCTATTTAGAGTCATGCGAGTTATTGCCTAAGAACTCAAAGCTGTATTTTCAGATCCCCAATAAAAAATGTTCATCTTGAAAGTTAAATAATTTTATTCTGATTGTAGATTTTTAACACCTCATGTTTTTCAACTTGCTCTTTTAACTCTCCTATGCACTTTTTTCTGTTGTATTTGTTAATGTTGTGTATTTGTGTTGTGTTTTATCCTGTGCTTTACTATATATGCTGCTTACTCAGTCTTACTTCAAACACATCCTGAAAATCTTCAATTTACTTCTCTGGTTTAATCAAGTATTAATAGTATTGTTGACCCATGTCACACCAAACACAGGATCGGAATTTTTTAAAAGTAAACTCAGCCAATACTTGGCTACCTCCAACAAATTCAGGCATCTAACGCTTGCCTTTCCATTGCAAAAATATATATTTTTAAGACGTTTCCTACCTTGAAAGTATACCCCAGAGCAAACCTGTATAATCCGAGGTAGAGTAGTTTGATCCAAGGATGCAATGAAATGTTGCAGGGACAGACATGTTTCACTGCCTGCCATCACTACAGTGACAAACTGATGTGACTTTGTATAAGCTTAACTGTAATCTCAAATTGTCAAAGGCAGCAAAAGAGAAACACCCCAGATCAGTTGAAAACCACAAAAAGGAAGTCACCACATCAAAAAAAAAAATGCATTAACCCTGCCCTAATAAATTGGCTGATGTCAATGAAATAACGAGGAGAAGCCATGGAAGGAAGTTAAAAAATTATTAACCAGTCATGGTTAAAAATTTAATCTATTTGTTTCCTTTCAAATAAGATTGTCCATCTGTAGTACACCTACAGTAAAGCACTGGGCTGGGTTGGGTACTTTTAAGAGGTAACCCATGAAATTACCTGTCGAAAACTGTAGTAGGTAATGCAACTTTTGGATTACCACAAATCAGCTAAATAATCTGATTACATTCAGTTCAGTCATGTAGGGCTAATGTAAAAGCCTAGCTAACAGGTTAGTTGGATTACAGCCTTGCACACAAATTCATGACAGAAAATTTTTATGAGTATTGACTGGTAAATTGGCTGAACATTATTTTTAGTCGCAAGGCTCACAATTTTGTATAACTTATACAATGTCCAACATGACTTCTGAATCTAGAATTGTGTTACCTTGCCTTTTATATGTTTATCACTGCAAAACTGTTTGCTTGGTTCTAGTCTAGTGGTTCTTAACCTTGTTGGAGGTACTGAACCCCACCAGTTTCATAAGCGTATTCACCAAACCCTTCTTAATTAGAAAAATAAAATACGATTTTTTTCAAATCTAAAACATATTTTACTGGTGCACAGAATTAACCGTGCATCAACATCACTGTGCTTAAAGAACAAAACCATAAAAGAATGATTTTCGCACAAAAACAAAAACATAATAATGAATATTTCATATGAGTCGCATGTGTGTCTTGACCTCCGCCGAACCCCTAAGACTGACTCAACGAACCCCTGGGGTTCGATCGAACCCAGGTTAAGAACCACTGTTCTAGTCAATGAATCCTGCCTAAAAACGTGTTAGAGGTCTAATTCATTGGGTGCATGGAAATGGCTCAAATCAAGGAACTTTTGATTTGAGCCATTTGAGCAGAAAAGGGGGAAGATGATGAGGGACAAATATGTAAGAATAAAGAAGATACTGAAGAGTAAAAGTGGATAGGCCGGAGGGAAATTCTGGCGATATTCTGGCAGGATCAGGGACATTCCATCTTGACTTCCATGGGGACACAGATTCTGCTAGAAACCGCCTGAATATGTTCCCCCTTGTTAATGCATGTTAATATAGTTTAGAATGAAATGAACTTATTGAATGCATTGGTGAGAGGGGGCATGGATTTCACCGGTGCCTGGTGGAAATGGTTCACATCTCTCTCTGCAGAATAAAAACATGTTGAATGTCTGAGAGATGTGTTTTGGACAATCCAGGTTGATTTATGAGGTGGGGGATCCTCCAGTGACTGACTGCAATGGTGACCACTTATTAATGAAACCCTATACTACACACGTACCTTCAGGTAACACAAAATGTTTTTTAACCCCCATATCTTCATCACATTTTTTTATGATATCTACCAATCACAATGCTTCTAAACATGTACAAGACAAATCCAATGATATATGAGTGTCCATCATGCATCACTTGGAGGTGGGACATCCTTTTATGAAGAGCAACCTTGTGGGGACATGGTGTGGTCAATATGTAAGACGATTTGAATGTTTAATATGTCTAAATTAATGTAATATGTAAATAAAAATGCATCTGTGTGATTCAATGTCCAGATAAGCATGTTCACTACATTTTTGCAAGATTTTGTTTCTTATACATTCAAGAATTATGTTTTTCTTTATTTTGCCTCAGGGCAATGTTATGCAGCAAGGGCTACTTTTCAGGGCAAATCATGCTCCATGTAGAACATGTTATTCTATGTAATATTGTAACCTTGTTCATTGTCATCATATCAATGGATCTTCACAGAAAATCTTACTTCAATTATTATATGGAGGAAGTACGAATCCTAATCGGGCTGTTAGGATCATTCCTTAATTTTCCTTTTATCTGTTTACATGGATTCTGAGCTGGTTTTATTTACGTAGTTTTTTTTAATGAAATGCAGCGTCCTGTACATGAATATGAACAAGAACATGAAGCTGTATGCCTGTGTGCAAGAGCAGCAAGGATTCGGAGGGGAAGAAAGGCCAGCCAAGTGGTGGAATCTCCCAAGACTACACAGAGAAGAAGAAAAGGCAGGGACTCACTGCCTCAATCCCAATCGCAAATTTGAAATAAGATTGGATTCAACTGTAAAGTCATTGAAATAGTTATGTGGGTAAAAATCACAGTTCTGAAAGTAAGTATTTCTAAATGTGCAATCAAGACAAACGTGCCGATATTCACTTGGACTGCACATCACACTAGCTGGTCATGAGTGACAACAAATGAAGGTGCAGAGTTCCTGGGTGCACCGGCACCTCAAAGGTTTTGTGGCAAAAATGTAATGCACATCTTTGTTTCACCAGCCAAAGTGACTTGTGGCCCATATACATCAGCTGCTGCGTGATTTACATTAAAAACAGCAACATTTTAGCTGAATTTTAGGGATGTGTACATATTGTGTGGAGAATCCATCCCCCGCATTACACTGCTACCAAAATGAAAGCATACTAAAGTACAGACAGCTATCTGTGTATTCAATCAGGACTGGTCAATAATGCAATTGTTTGGGAGGTAAAGAAGAAATGATTTATTGTAAAGTCGAAGTTTAGTGCTAATTAACCTAAATTAACATTCCGGTGGTTCTGTGCGTGGTCAGTGTAACATAGTGTAGCCAGTATAACACAGAATCTTGTGACAAATATACCGGTGACATAAACGCTTTCCCAATTTCAGGTTAACCATTCCTAGTGTTTACCCACCATTGACAGCCTGGGTTGCTTTGGAGAAGGTTGGGTTGGTGCAATTTTCTCCTGTATTAACTTAATTTAGCTAACGCTATATGTTTTACAAGGGAGGTTTGGCTAGCTTCACTAACGTTAGGTAGGCCATTGGAGTTGGTTGCAGCAGTGCAGAAAGTTCAATGTTCAAAGGTTTATTTGTCATTTGCAATAACATGTTATGGCAATTATATGCTTGGTTTTTCTACTCCTGGCAGTGCGGTTAAAATTTTAAAAAGTAACAGTAATTAGAATATAAAAATAAGAAGATAACACAAACAATCAATAATAACACTATACAAAAAACATGCATCAATAATAATAACAAAAAAACTGTACAACCATAGTGCAATGTAAAAGTGACAGGTGTGCATGATATAATTGGCAGATGAAAATGATATTAAGTGACAGGTGTGCTAGGAACTACGGATGGAAGGGAAGAGGGGTTCCTGAATTGAGCAAAGAAACTGTCCTGTAGCCTGTTTGTTTTGGACGGAATACTCCTGTACCTTCTGCCTGATGGCAGCCTGGCAAACAATCCATGGCATGGGTGGCTGGGATCTGTAATTATTTCGTTTGCTCCTCCTCCTACACCTCTCTGCATAGAGATCCTGCAGGTCAGACATTGGTATGGGCTCTGCTGTTTTAATCACCCTCTGATATGCTTTGCGGTCGAGGGCGGTGCAGCTGCCATACCAGGCGGTGACACAGCCAGACAGGATACTCTCGGTAGTGCATCTGTAGAAGTTGGTGAATATCCTGGAGTCCATGCCAAATCTCCTTAATCAGTGTAGGAAGAAGAGCCATTTCCTGGCCTCCTTCACCAAGATGTTAGAGTGATGAGACCAGGTCAAGTCATCGCTGATGTTGACACCAAGGAACTGGATGTTGTGAACTCTCTCTACTGCAGACCCTCTGATGTGTATGGGGGCGGGGTCTCCCCACCGCTGCTTCCTATGATCAACAATCATCTCCTTCATTTTGCTGATATTGAGCTGGAGGTTGTTTTCCTGACACCACGAAGTCAGTATCCTTACCTTGTCTCTATTGGCTGACTCGTCGTTGTCAGAGATCAGGTCTATGATGGAGGTGTCCTCAGCAAACTTAATGATGGTGATGTAGACGTGGGTTGCCAGGCAGTCGTGGGCGAAAAGAGAGTACAGGAGCGAGCAGCACACAGCCCTGGGGGGAGCCAGGATTGAGAGTCATTGAGGAGGAGGTGGTGTTGCCCATCCGCACCACCTGGGGTCTGCCAGTCAGGATGTTCAGGATCCATCTGCACATAGAGTGGTCGAGACCCAGATCCCTGATCTTCACCGCCAGCATGTTGGGCACAATTGTGTTCAAGGCTGAGCTGTAGTCAATGAACAGCATTCTCACTTATTGGCTCAGGAACAATGATGGACTTTTTGAAGCAGATGGGGTCCACTGACTGACGTAGCGATAGGTTGAAGATATCAGCAAAGATATCAGCCAGTTGGTCTGCACAGACCGTGAGAACCCGTCCTGAGATGTTGTCTGGTACAGGAGCCTTGCAGGTGTTAATCCTTTTTAGGGCTTGGAAATGTCTGCCCTGGTCATTTGTAAAATGTAACCATTACATTTACATTTTTATATTGACTAACATATTGCAGGCATAAGTGGAAAGTGAAAATACAATGTGGGATTGCATTAACATCTAAATTAAGTTAACCATATGCTTCCATACATGTGGACGCTCTTTTACCCACAAAAACTACAACTCCCAATGTAAGATAACATTTTACCCAGCATTCAACGAATTGGTGAATGGAGAATGAGGCAACATGGCGACCAATAAACCTGCTGCAAACTTACCTTCTTTTGATTGTCCAACATGGTGAGAAAATGCATTTACTGGGTATTTTACGTTGTGCAAGTATATCCCGTGCATAAAATATCACTAAACTCAGCACTGAATCGCGCCGCTTATTGCTGGACAATTTCTTAATGGTACATTTTAGCCACGTCTTGTTAGCTAGCTAACGAATGCTACCTAGTTGATGTTTTTGCGTTTCACAAAATTGCCTGCTTATGTTATCGTTTTAGGGCAGGCAAGCCCCCTCCAGGACTACATTTGGACGTGATGAAAGGTGACAAAATGGTCGAGGTAAGAGTTTCTGAAACGACATTCTGAATTACAGCCACTAAGCCTACTGCTTTTAGTAGCAGCATGACATGCTTACCTGTAATTTAAGCGAGCTACTTGTTATAAACCATTCTCGTTTTGTTAGAATCTTTGTCCCCCGACAGGTTTGAATTGAACTGATGTTCGCCTGTGTTTTCTGTACTGATCCATGAAGAAAACTGTAAAAGAGATTCTTAAATGATTTTATCTACTGAGTTTAGAATGCTTAAGTGAATGTAGTATCAAAAACATACAAAATAGGCCTAGTTTATTTCAATATGCATATTTGTAGATTGCTAGTTGTAATTATGTTTGTACTTAAATTAAAAGATCCACTGCTACATGTTTGCACCAGATACTGATCCAGCTGTCCTCGGGCTAGTGTACACTGGTGACTGAGTTCCATGGCTGTTGGGTTTTCTGGAAGGTGCCACACAAATATATGCCCTGATTTTTAAGCTCATGGGTGTAAAGATGCACTCTTGAGTTATGGCTCAGAGGCACAGTGCCATTGAATGTTACTTGTAGTTCTGTCATCATTCAGTGACGCTACACTAACATCTGATTCTAGTTCCAAAATTACTTCTGTTATATGAGTACATTTCTTCCCCATATGCTGTTTTTGTGAATCTTTCATTGTTTCCGTGTAGAAACTCATCATTGACGAGAAGAAGTGCTACTTATTCGGGAGGAACCCAGACATGTGCGACTTTACCATCGACCACCAATCATGTTCACGTGTGCACGCTGCCCTGGTTTACCACAAGCACCTGAAGAGGGTGTTTCTTATCGACAACAATAGCAGTCAGTGAACTATATCACTCTGTAAAAGTATCAAACAGTATAGCATGGTTTAGGTTTATCTTAGCACTGCTGGTGAAAAGTAAACACCTACCAGTCAGTCTCAGAGGAGTGCCTTTTGCAATAAAATCTACGAAACTGTAAAAAATAAAAATCTGTACTTTTTATAAATGATATCCGTATATGATATGTGGAAGTTTGTTACTCCCGTTAGCACATGGTACCTTCCTCGGACACATCCGCCTGGAGCCCCACAAGCCTCAGCAGGTCCCCATAGACTCCACCATGTCGTTTGGGGCGTCCACACGAGCCTACGTAATCCGGGAGAAACCTCAGAGCCAGCAAGGGACCAATGCCGGGGATGGCAAGGCCGGAGAGGACGAGGAGGGCTCTAAGGGTCTCTTAGGATTACCAGAGGAGGAGACGGAGCTTGAGGTTTGTGTACATTTGTGCGTGCTTAGTAGTAGTATGACATCTGATCCGGTGTTTGTCTGAACATGATGGTAAGCAGGGTGTGTACTGGTGTTTCTACTGGAACATTGTTTTACTGTTGGTGGGTGTACTTTGAAATGGAGTTGGTCAAACCAAAGGCCACTAGATTGTTTCAAATAATCCTTATATTGCTCGGACAGACAGGCAGAACAATAACTATTAACTATACTTAATTTTTTACTTTACAAAGACACCAAGCCCTAAATGTTAAGTATATTATACAATTCCTTATATGAAGTTTAGTCTTGTTGTATTGGTTTTTAAAATAGATATTCAATTGTCTTCGAGTCGGATCTTCATATTTAGCAACCCATGATTGTTATTTCTATTGTTCTGTTTCCCCGAAATACATTTTCCATGTCTTTCCACAAAACGATTGGTGTGAAACCATTCAAATGTGCATTACACATTGACAGCTAACTACATTTTGGAGCTCTGAAGTTCCATGGTAACTGTTAAGTTTACTACGAAAGAGCTCAACAGTTCTGCATCACCACTTGTTCAACAATAGGCGGTAAAAACAGTCACAGGCAAATATATCAACTTTGTCAACACTCGTCATCACGTTATTGGTCGTTAGTACAGAGACCGCAAAAAAAATACTAGTGTAGACCAGAGCCTTTCTGAGACATGGCTGGTTCTCTGTTTTTTACCTTAAGTTGTCTTTTAAGCAACAAATACCAAAGGCCACTAGTCAGCCCATACCCCTTAATGTCAGTCCACTTTACTGGAATATCACAGGCCTAAATAATAATAATACATACATGCATGCATGTCTGTCTTAAATGACCATTAAAATGGTGTCTCTTGCACATAGTTTATTCATGGGTGACGTCAAAGGATGTTCTTTACTTGAGGAGATAAGAATAGGATGTAATGGAGCCTTCATGCGTATCCCTACCTCTGCTGCGCTAAAACTGTATATCAGTTTATCCACATTGAAAGCTGATCCTTCTGGCATTCCATTAGCCTTATTAATTTATACGGTGTATAGTGACACTTAATTTCTTGGGTTGTATCGGTGGTGATACAAGCGACGCCTACTGACAACAAGGGGGTGCATTATGCATAATCCCCCTACCACTTCAATTACTATTAGAACTAACTAGGGCAGAAGATGTATCCAGACCATTGTCTGTTTTTGCAGCATGTCCTAGGGTCTTTAAATTATTTGCAATTTGCCTGTGTGGCTAAAGTCTGAAAGTACATAACCGGTGTCGCTATTTTGGTAATATCCAACCGGTCTATTACCTATTTGCAATAGCCTACATGTTTAATATGTGGTTGTAGGAAAGTGTTTGGTTAGGCACAATGCCAGAAAGCAAGGAGTTGCATGAGTGACTGCACCTGTACTCTTGGAGGTCTCATCACATTTAACTTTCTAAATGAAAATTGATAATACCTATAAAAACGTTATATAGTTATTAATAGTGCTGTACATTAAGATTTTCCACTTACCAAGCAAAATTCATTCAATAGGCATGCCTAAACATTTTGACAATATTTTTGCTCACACTTTAATTGCAATTTTGGCAAAGATTTTATCAGTGCCACAGTGTAATAAATGCAGCGAAAATATGTGTTGAGCAGAACACACACCGTGTTGTTTTATAATTTTTGTTATTGTCAAGCCCAAAATGCACTTATTGTCTCCCAACCTCTGCATCCATTCCCTGTCCATGCTTTGACAGAACCTGACCGAGTTCAACACGGCCCATAACAAGCGCATATCCACCCTGACAATCGAGGAGGGCAACCTGGAGATTCAGAGACATAAGAGGAAGCGGCGGAACTCCAGAGTTACCTTCAATGAGGACGATGAAGTCATCAACCCAGGTAAAATCTCTCCGGGACCCCACTTGCCTAGCATTGGGGTAGGTTGCTCGATTCAGCCGCAGAACGATTCCGAGTTGATGGTTTGTTTTTTCTGAACCAGATCCAGCACCGTTCAAAAGTTTGGGGTCATTTTGAAAATGACTTGTTTTTGAAAGAAAAGCTATTTTTTTGTCAATTTAAAATAACGTCTTAAAACAATATCTTATGAAAAATATGCAAACAAAACATGCCATTGGAACATGAGGGATCGCTGATTCTGGGCCTCTGTACACCTATGTAGATATTCCATAAATAATCTGCCGTTTCCAGTTAAAATAGTAATTTCCATTAAACAGTGTCTACACTGTTTTTCTGATCCATTTAATGTTATTATAAAGGACAAAACGTGTGCTTTTCAAAAACAAGGAAGTTTGAAAATGGGCCCTGATTGAGATGGGATCTGGACCACTAGGTTTTAGAATGACAACTGTGACTATAAATATCCACATCTTTTATTATTAAATTATGGGTGTGGACTTATATCTTAACACAACAATAATAACATAAAAATAGGCTTTATTTATATTAGATACAGTGGATATAAAGTCTATACAACCCTGTTACAATGCCAGGTTTTTGTGGTGTAAAAGAATGAGAAAAAGAAAAATCATGTCAGCTTTTTCCGTTTTTAATTTGACCTATAATGTGAACAATTCAATTGTAAAACAAACTGAAATCTTTGAGGGGGAAACATTTGAAATGAAAATCTTACAATAACCTGGTTGCATAAGTATGAATTAACCAATCCCAGAATTAACCAATCCCATTCAAACTCATGTTAAATAGAATTCATTACACACCTGCCAAAACTTTTAAAGTGACTCTGATAAATCACAAATAAAGTTCAGCTGTTATAGCTAGTAGGATTTTCTTGAAATTTTCTTAGTTGCATCTCAGAGCAAAAGCCATGGTCTGCAGAGAGCTTCCAAAGCATCAGAGGGATCTCATTGTTGAAATATATCAGTCAGGAGAAGGGTACAAAATAATTTCCAAAGCATTAAATATACCATGGAACACAGTGAAGACAGTATGGCACAATAGAGACATTACCCAGAACTGGACATCTCTCCAAAATTGATGAAAGACAAGTAGAAAGGGAGGCTTCCAAGAGGCCTACAGCAACATTAAAGGAGATGCAGGAATAGAAATCTCTTTAGGATTTTATTTTTTGTTAAACTCAGTATTTCCACTGCGTTGATCCTGTTACTGCCAATGTGTTGGGCAGCAAATGATTATACTCTGCTGCTCTCTTTTATGCATGCTGAAATTCGACACGCTTGATGTGAAAATTTGCTTAAACCAAAAGTGTATGCTAGTCTAAACCATTTTTATCTCCTAAGTTTTGCATGTGTTAACCCATTGGTTGTTGTAAAAATACATTTCAGAGGACATTGACCCCTCTGTTGGACGCTTCAGAAACATGGTGCAGACTGCAGTCGTTCCTATGAAGGTAAGTCTCAGCTATAAAATTCCTTTTCCTCATCTTCATTAAATTTGTGTTCAACTATGACCTACTGAACTATTATCATAATCCACAACAGTGAATATTTTGCTGGAGGCATCAAGTGATTTAAGAGAAATTGTGTGCAGTATAATGTTGCAATAAACACACAGTTAGTTGCAGGGAATAACATGAACCTTTTTGGATTGAACACTTTTTATCAACAAAAACGTGTTTTCCTGTTTGCTTAAGAACAGAAAATGTAATAAACTGTTTTATTAATGAAAACCAGCCAGATATCATCAGACATGTGTTGTTGGCCCCGTCCACCTGTGGCCATGTTTGATACCTTCGGTGCTGCACAGACTGGTACTGGACACGCTTCCACACATGATAATTCATGGGAGTTTACGTCACACTATTATAGGAGTAGGCTAACAAATGATTTGCTCATATCCCAATCTCTTAACAGTGTGTTATCAGAAAAAAAACTATTGTCTGCATATTGTGGCAAGCGGGAAAACAAACATAACTTGACACATACTCTCCCTGTCTTACACACCAATTTTATCTACACACAATCTCGATGTCATACACATTAACATACAAAAACAGCTGTGATTGTCTCTATTGTACACTATGCTCCTTTTGTGAGCAGCAACATACTGGTTCTTGCAGCTAAGGAAGCTAAACAGAGGACGCTTACCAGAAAATAGCAGACACCCTTTTGAAAAGATATACATTAACCTCATGTGAAAGCAGGCTGACTCCTGACAGCTGACCCTCATCAAGTTACTGCATATCTCCATCAATAAGGATTAAAAAAACATTGTCAGCATTGCAATGCATTTGCATGCACCATGTCTGAAATACATTACTTTGTCATTGGTAATATCATGATGTTACACAGATGAGACAAATGAAATATTTATTGCAAAGCTGAAAACAAATTAGACTCGATGACAATGCAAATATCGCAAAATGTAAAAGGAATGAAAGGCTAAATTAATGTTCATATCATTTTAAGAAGTCTGAGAATGTGGCCATGTGAGGAAAACCGCCCTGTCTCTCTGGTCTGTTCACTCTCTCGAGTTTCAGAGAGGATCTAAGAGTTGCTACTGAAATGTGTCCAAATGGGTGATGTTCTGTTTGGTTGAGCCACTTAAGCCACATTGCCGTTGTTTTTAGTCTGCTTCAGTGATGAGAAAAAAGGAAGACGTACCAGATTGCACCTTATAGGGTGACAGCTTTATTCGGCTTACAGTCACAAGTACCCACATTCCGAAGTGGGCTATAAGATCACTTTGGTATTCTAAATAAGCTAGGCGTAGACAAATTGTTGGGTTAGGCCTGGAGCCTAAAATGAACACAACAGTAACTACTAAAAACAATTCACACTATGCAAATACTGGACCCTTGAAGACAGCGAATCTATATATATCTGCCTATAGTGAAGCTGTGAATACAAGATAACTGTTGAAGCTTTGTCTTAATTTCTTAAAATCTTTACATCAGACAACATTGGGCCTACATAGGTATATATTTTACTTAAGAATGAGGTGGAATACCTAATGAAACGTTTTTGCAGTATAGAAGTATAAAAAAAAATCAGCTGTAGTTGTGAAAGTTGTTTTCCCATTCCCCAACAGGTATTGACACCACAGTGGATTTGCGGTTATTGTCACAGCCTTAGTCTACAGATAAGTTGAGTATTTCTCTTTTTCTCTTTAGAAACACAAAATGGAGAGACACAGCTCTTTGAGTATGGACGACGTGGTGACAAGGCGTATCCACAACTACACCTTCAGTGGCGGCTTATACGGGGACCTGCCACCAACCAGCCACGATGGCCAACCTGCTGGGGCCCAGAGTGGAGCCACCATCCTGGGGGGACTCCCACTGCCCTTCCCTAACCCGGCCCCAGAGGTGGACCTGGCCCCGGATGCCCCTCAGCCCCCTGTCACCCTCAACCCTGTCCCCGTCACAGGCCCCTATTCTTCGGAGGGCCTCAACGAGCCCCGCAAGAAGAAATATGCCAAAGAGGCATGGCCAGGCAAGAAGCCTACCCCGTCCCTACTGATTTGACCCTCTCTCTGTGGCTCTTTCAGTTCACCTGTCCTCGATTCCTTGTGTCCCTTCTCAGTTTTTTCTCAAAATGCACTGGAGGACAAAATCCCAGGCCAACTCTTGGGCTTTATATCCTCCATATTTGTTTGAGACAGGTGAGGAGTGAAGACGTATGGAATCCAGGAGAGACGTTGCAGAACAGAGCCTGTGTAGTACAGGTGGAGCTGACTCTCAGGGTGTGGGTGGAGATATTGGGACCATGACCCCGTTAGAGGCGGATCAATTTACTTTGGACTGTTTTTGTTGGTGGTTTTTATAGTTTTTTGTCAATGTTTTCTACTTAACGTATGTTTCTGAAAGACTATCCAAAAGACTTCAGTAGTACATTCCATGAAGAAACAAAAGCCTCTCCTTTCAGACTCCATGTTTGATCAGTATTCCAAACAATTGTAAAAAAAGAAACAACCAGTTGGCAGACCACGTCAGTTGTTCAGGTAAGAGTATATTGGTGATATTTATTGTCCCATACAAGTGATGTTCACTGTTTTATAGTCGGAATTGTTGAAGGTCAATCTTTGGATGTAGTATTTTTCCTCACTGAAACAAATGTATTCTTCTAATGTATATTTGTTTAACAGAAAGTGGTTTTATACGAAATGGATTATTACAGGAATTATTGGCTTAATGCGGTTGACTTTCTGAAAACAGAATCTTTTTTTTTTCTACAGACAGAACTTTTAATATTTTTACAGTGCTATCAGAATGAGTGCTGTGAGGTGAAGAGAACTTTCAGATGTTGAATCAGTTTACATTAACCCTTCAATCTCGGCAATAAAACAGTTAAGTCTGCTTAGTGTTTTTAATACTGTTAAAAAATCAGCATGACCTGTCATTTACACCTAATTAGTTTATCCTTTGGGCCTCTAGATGGTGACATTCAGCTGTTTGTCTGGATTGGCCTTAGGCACTAAGTAAAGGAGTTGGTCATGAGTTGGGATAAATCTGCTGATGCAGTTTGATGTTGAGCATAGCACTATATGCCTTTTGAAATGCAGACACCCATTTACTGGGTAGTTGTGATATTTGAGCAAAAGTGAGCAATGCTTTTTGTATCAATTTTGTATGGCTGGACATGAGCACCCTTTTTCCTTTCAGATGTTGGCTTTTTTTTATTAATAATTCACTAAATAAAAAAAATGTTGACAAAACATTTCTTTAGTATAGATGCAGTGTGTTCATTGAAGAGCAGAGTTTTATTTTTTACATGGTGACAAACTGTTTCTATATACACCAAGATATTGTCAGTTTGCCAAGGACGGCTTCTGTAATTCCTATCTTGCGGCCGCATCTATGCTTGCCATTGACAAGTTTATGCCCTGTTACCATAGACAAACATTAACCCAGCACTCCTAGTCCTTAGTTTGGACTTTAAACAGTCACCATTGTTAGTCATTCACAGAGCATGTCTGTTATATAGAAACTGTTGCATCATGTTCATCAAGTTTAGAAATTATAACAAAAACAGTCTGTTCCTACTCACATCAAGAGAGATTCATTTTATAATGAAGGTTAGAAAGTATGAGCACAAATTCAAATGTTCCTATACTGTGTATTACCACTACAAATATTTTCAAAATCCTATTTAAACTATTCCTATGTTTCATTTTGCACTTCCTGGCAGTGAATTAGCACGTTAAAATCATCAAAGTATTCTGATATACATCAGCCTATGCCTCACTAATGTGCAACCATAACATTCCTTATGATTCAAGATTGACAGGTTTTATTTTCAGATGTATCCCATTGAGTGAGCGGAGAACCAGTCTTGGAATCATCTTCGGTTTTTTTGTTGGGTCCTCGATCAGATGATATCGCTTGAGTGTCTGTGCCACCACCACCTTCATTTCATTCATGGCGAAGTTCTGTCCAATGCAGTTTCTAGAAGACCAGATAGAAAATGTATTTGTCTTCTGGTAGCTACTTAATTAAGTGTACTTATTATAACAAGGAATGCACAGTAAGTTGATTTTGATTAGTGTGTGTTAAATCTGTGGAGGGCGAGGTTAAACGAGGTTGGGCTGGATAAAAAAACAAATGCCTAAGATACAATCAGTCCTGTCTAAATTCTCCGGTCAGGTAAATCAGTATGGCTCCACCTCCCTTCTTGTCCCAGACTAGTAAATAACAGAACCCTGAAGTCCTGCTGCTAAACCATGCTCTCTTTAACAGTGACATGGTGCTGTAACAAACCTTGGACCAGCAGAGAAGGGGACAAAGGCATGAGGGGACCGCTTTGCAGTGTTCTCTGGCAGAAATCGAAGTGGGTCAAAGACCTAGTAGAATACAGACACGGAACCAAGATTAGTACACAGCAAATGAAAACGGGACCTTAAGTTATGTTTCTAAATCTGTTGGTACTGCTACTGCAAACATGACTAAAGAAGTTGGCAAGACTGTTTAAAAACAGGCTGTGTTTAAGGCTGGGTGTTTTGTAAAAGCACTTTATGACAACTGCTGATGTAAAAAGGGCTATATAAAATAAATTTGATTTGATTTAATGTAAAGGAAATAGAAACAGGTTCAAATGGTGATGGCGGTAGAAACAAGACATGGTTGGATGGCCAGACCCAGAAGTTATCCCATTAAAATCAACTAGAATATAAATAATTAATTCCCTTTAAGTGAAATGCCTATTTTAAGGGCCTTTTCTGGCAATAATAAGTTTGCAACTTCTGGCAAATGTCCACTGCTGGATTGCCACAAGTTGAAAATGGTGCCAAAGTGCTAGAAATCTGCCGCAAATATTTTGTTTTTATAATGGGAACTTTTAGTAAACATCTGGTAACAAGCAGAAAAAAATTATGAATGTATGGCAAACTTGCTGCAAACAGTAAATATACTAGCAAACCTGCAGCAAGAAAATAGATTAAGAATAAATTGGGTGTCAGTAGCTCAGAATTTAAGGAGTCAGGCTTGTAATCAGAAGGTTCTAGTTTGAATCCCAACTGGGCCATGGGTCCCTGGGTAAGGCACTTTACCCTACATTGCCCCAAGGAAAATGTCCCTGTACTTAAGTCAGGTTTGCTGAATGACTAAAATGTAATTGTTCGCCCTTTTCCATCTAGTAAGCCACAAGTCCACCACAAGTATGATGCAAGTCCACAAGAACTAAAATGACAAAAATAAACCTATTTACGGTTATATTGCGACTGTTTTGGGTAGATCTTTCAAGTACGCTTCCGTTCATATTTTTTGGGTCAAAATGGACAACTCAGCTGGCTGCAACGTTCAGTAGCTACGTTATAGTAAGCCTAAACAAAAAGTGTTTATGGTTATACAGTATTGCGACTTTCTCAGTGAGTTTCGAAGTACGCATCCGTGCATGGTTTTGGGGTAAAAATGTACCTGACTACATACAATATTCAGTAGTTACATTATAGTAAGCCTAACAAACATTTTATGGTTATATTGCGACTGTTTCTGGTGGATTTTCAAGGTATGTATCCATGCATGCTTTTTGGGGTAATTCACTTGTCTTTTCACTTGACACGAAAGTCAGTCATCGTCACCTATCAATGTCATTCACGAATGAAAGAAAAACTAATGTTTTTGTGCCATGAAATAAATTAGCTTTTGGCAGGGAAATTTTCTTCTTCAGTCTTGCTAGAAATTGCTTAATTCTTATGAATATTCATAGGAAGATAGTAGATACTAGTAAGCCTATTACTGGCTAATAAGCTGTTAAAACAGCCAGTGGCAAAAGCCATAGTTCACAGATGCTATTTTTGGTGGAATTAAACTTAAAAAGAAATGTTAGTCAGTTTAACAAAATGCTCAATGGTCTCTAGAGACTGGTGAAAGGTGTAGCGCCGAGGTGAAGTGGTTAAAGACAGTGCCTCTCACGTGGCCGACCCGAGTTGGAATCCAGTGAGGGTTACAATATTTATACATTTTAATTGCAGGCCGGTTGATCTAGGCTTGCTTGGTTCCTTTTCTGGTTTCAGTGTGAAAGTCTTTCAGGCGTCAAAATGCTTGTCAAGTGTGAAAGTGTTTTTGTGTATGTTAAGCATGTGTGAGTGTGTGGATAAAGTCAGCACTAAAGAGATTCAAAAACTGATGTAGTAGCCAGTTTAAGAAACAGAAAATTGAGAAAACAGGTTTGTTGACCAGTTATGAATTGAGGGTTGACTAGACACCCCGTTAAGCAATCTTTCCAATGGTAAATTACAATAATCCAGTGGAATGTTTGACAAATTTCTTTGCCAATGTGTGCTTACATTAGGGTTCTCCCAAACAGTTGCATTCCTATGAATGGCGAAGATACTTGTTCCAATAAGACAACCTAGGGCAAGAGGAGATCATATTTAGATTGTTATTGCTTGACTGTTCAGTTGTCTGTAGACACGGACAATATCTGCATGCTAGAAGAGGATGCATAAGCAAAGGTATTAAAATAAACTCAATTCTTTCAAGGGACCTTGACTGATAAGGCCAAAACAAATCCCCAGTTGGGATCACAAAATACTAGACATGCATCAGCAATTATTTGCATATTTTCTCTTGTTTGTCCACGGAAAGTTCCTCGATTAGCCAATTGGAAGCAGTTTTATGACAGTTTAGTAGTAGTAGTAATAATAATAATAATAATAATAATCATATGTTTTTAGTAATCATGGCCATAAATACCATCTGGACATTCAGGGCATGTACCAAGAGGCCTTGAAATCCAGGCTGCCAAGATCGATTATGTTAGTCAAAATTTTGCATTTTGCTGAAGATTATACATTTTGCCCTCCCTTCCAAATTGTGATAAGGCTGGGCCTGTTAAATCTCTTCTGGACTGGACAGACTAGTAATGTTCTTGTTGAAGTTGATTCCTGCGGTTACACATACTGCTCCTGCAGGTGTTCGAAATCTGACCTACTTTGCTCTTTCAGCAATACCTCTCGTCTTTCACCACATTGTGTCCAATTGAGCATAAAAGGCAATACAAATATATATGATATACAGTATCAGTCAAATGTTTGGACACACCCAGCCCACAGAAACCTTTCAAATGGTACAGTAAATGTTTCAAAAAAATGTTGAAGTTTCAACTGCACATTGTTCATGTCACAGAGGAAAATCTCCAGAATAGTATAAATATCATCCTGTAGGACGTCCCATGAACATTTGAGTAAATCCAGAACTAGACTTGATGCCTTAAATGTTCCCTGAATCTCTAGTGGTTGGTTGGTCCAGTGGTTGGTTTCATCACCACCTGTAATGCCTACTTTTATCATATGGGTTTAGTAAGTTTACCTCCAGGCACAGACCTTCCATCAAAGAATGTAATGGTTTTGGTAGTTTTCCTGGATATCCCGGGTACAGGAGGGTAGAGGCGGAGGGATTCCTTAATACACATGGTAGTGTATGGTATTTTACTGAGATCCTCCCTAAGGAATACAGAACATGTACTTTATATACATTTGATACATTTGTAAACATATTGCAATGGATTGTGTCCACATCATTAAAAGTAGATATATCATGATTAATTTAAAGGAACAGCTTTGATGCGCGTTAGGTAACAACCTAATTATTACCAACTTTTATCAGATCAGATGAGCCCAAGGTATTTAATTATTTTAATCCTGAAAAAACCTTGCTTATTTTTATTTATACAGGTATATTTTCAATGTTGCCTGTAGTACACCTGCAGCAATAAAACATTCAAAATAACTGATTAAAAACAGGTAAAACTCTACATTATGAACAAATAACTCTATTCACCATAAAATGTTCACATAACAACTCATTAAAATGTGAAAAAAGTGATCTTCAACTTCAGGTGATCCCAAATAGAATCCCAAGAAAAGGGGGTGTGGTAGGTAAAATAGGTTTTATCTAACTCAGAGTGGGCCTGAGGCACTGCGGTGCGAGTACAAGCCAACGCCGTACCCCTGTATGGTGGTTACTCAATCGAATTTTCAGTGTGAGATATGTACAATTCTCTAGTCTGCCCTATGTCAGGTTAAAAATACAATCATAGTTACTCAGGTTAAGATCATATAAAAAAAACTGTGTTGATTAAAATATCTGTAGTTTTTCTTAATTATGTGTGGTAAGGCCCATTGGATTTGATCATTTCTGATACAAGCAGTAGGGCAGTGGTCGTAATTATGCATACTTTAATCTATGTTAGAACTCTTGCTCAGCTTCTCTCACTCAGATAATTTATAGACGAGCGTACCATTCCAAGACGTCCCTCCCCTCCAGGGCGCTGATGACCTCGTCCCTGCAGATCTGCTGATGCTCTGGGTTGCAGGCCAGGCTGTAGAGGGTCCAGGAGATGCCGCTGGCTGTGGTGTCATGGCCTTCAAACATGAACGTGTCCACCTCTGCTCGGATAGCTTCATCCGATAGGCCCTGCTGGTCCTCATCCTGGATTGACAGTGATAAAGACCAATTAGAACCTTTATGCTCTTCTTGGTTTGGCTTCAATCCATTGAAGAAGTATTACGTAATTTTCTGTTTATAAACCGCGGTTTTAAAAACATTTTCAACCACAGCGGTTAATACATGGTTGCAACTAATACACGGGTTGACATTTTTAAAACAGTTTCCACCCTGTAAACTAGTTCACAGATAAGTGCTTGAAGACATACCGTTAAGCCAGAAAGTATTCATACCCATGCCACATTTTAAGCTATAGTGAATTTGTATTAGACCAATATGTTTCTTCTGGTTGGAAATGGCATAAACAAGTGACAAAACATGGTAAGACATTGTGCTGGAGACAAATTAATAATGTAACTATTTCTGTATTTAGCCATGACTTGCAGTTGACTAGTAACTGATTAAAGAACTACTGCTGTTCAGGGGTCCTCAATAAGGTGATTAGAATGCTCTCATGGTAGAAGTTACAAAACTGTTTTAAATGGTGTATAAACTTGCATTTTCTAAAGCACTTGCAACAATGGCAAGGGGTATGAATAATGTTGGACATTGCATTGTTCATTAAAAAAATGAAAAAACTAAAATAGTTAATCATTCATTTGTGTCTCCAGCACAATGTCTTACCGTGTTTTGTCACTTGTCTTTCCAGCCAGAAGAAACATACTAGTCCAATACAAATTCACTATAGCAAAAAATTTGTCAGGGGTATGAATAATTTGGGCTTAACTGTAGCAAATATGATACAAATGTTGTTAAGAGTTTTCAAAAACATTTATTCTTCAACATATTCATTTTGGTAGTGCCCTATGACATATTTCTAATATTAAAGTACAATGTTCGTTAAAATTCTCGGGGCAAATGCAGTTGAAACAGCTCCGGAAACAATTCAGAGAGCAGTGCACCCGCTCCTCACTCATGGAAGAAACCAGGATACAGCGTTACTAGCTGCAAGGGGAGGAAAATACTGATTAAAAAAGAAACTCCAGCACCCTGGTTATGTTGGCTATAATTCATAGAATTTTAGATTTGGCGAAATTACTATATCAACAGCAATGGAATGGTTTAAACGTGTTATCCGGTGAAATTATTATATTAATGGCACTATAGTGTATAATTGTAAAATGTATAAAATTAGCTAAGTGATTAAAATCTGATTGCCGGATTCGTGAAATCTGCAAATGATTGTAATGCATTCTTCTACTGCCTTCGCTAAGAGTAATAATGAAAAAGGACTGACGTACTCTAGCGCAAAGCAGGATATCCAGAAAGTCTATGTTTTTCTTAGCCTTTATCCTGTGGAGTTCCTTTTCATCCTTTAAGGCTTCTTTTCGCTTTCGTATGATTTGTTCTACAGGCAAGGGACATCAACAGAAGGCATCATACACAGAAGCACCAAAACACAATCATGACATGGTTATAACATTGTTCAGCCTGAAAGGAAGACACAGCATGGCCAAAGGTATGAGGACAGGACACAATTTTAGAATTGCAGATTTACCCATTTCAACCACCCCCATTCCTGACAGGTGAAGAAAATTGAGCAGGAGAGGGCAATCTCTTGTAAAAACTTGTCAGGAGAATGGCCCATACTGAAGAGCTGTAGTAACTTTTAACATACTTCGTTATACAACCCTGTTTCCCAAAAAGTTGGGACCCTATATTTAATTGAAAATAGTACAAAGATAACATATCAAATGTTGAAACTGACAAATTGCTTTGTTTTTGGAAAAATACATGCCCATTTTTTATTTGATGCCAGCAACACACTTAAAAGGTTGGCGCAGGGGCATGTTTACCACTGTGTTGCATCACCTCTTTTAACAATACTCTAAGCGTTTGGGAACTGAG
This sequence comes from Esox niger, assembly GCA_016801105.1. Taxonomy (NCBI): domain Eukaryota; kingdom Metazoa; phylum Chordata; class Actinopteri; order Esociformes; family Esocidae; genus Esox; species Esox niger. The sequence continues at coordinate 5,616 of JACXGJ010002388.1, read as the reverse complement.
ACCAAGTGCTGTAACTTTGAATGCGAACTGTTTTCCCATTCTTGCTTGATACAGGATTTCTGCTTCTCAACAGTTCGGGGTATATTTTTCATTTCATAATGTGCCAAATGTTTTCAAGGGGTGACAGGTCTGGACTGCAGGCAGGCCAGTTTAGCACCCAGACTCTTTATTACAGAACCATATTGTTGTAATACATGTAGAATGTGGTGTGGAATTGTCCTTCTGAAATAAGCAAGGCCTTCCCTCAAGAAAAAAAAGACATGTATTTTTCAGGGAAGTACCCTGGATGACAGCATATGTTGCTCCAAATCCTGTACATATTGTTCAGTATTAATGATATCTTCACAGATGTGCAAGTCACCCACACCATGGGCACTAATGCACCCCCATACAATATACAGTCATGGATGATGGCTTTTGAACCGTGCGCTGATAACAAAGCTCTCTTTAGCCCAGAGGATGCAGTGTCCATGATTCCCAAAAATAATGTATAATTTTCATTCATCAGACCACAGGACAGTTTTCCAGGTTTAAATCTTGTTTATATCTGGTTTCTTCTTTGCATGGTTTGAGCTGACACTTGCATTTTTGGAAGTGTTCCTGAGCCAATGTAGTGATTTCCACTACGGAAATCATAGGTTTTTAAATGCAGTGCCATCTGTGGGCCCAAAGATCACGGCCCTCCAATATTGTTTTTTGGCCTTGTCCCTTGCATACAGAGATTCCTCCAGATTCTTTGAATCTTTTAATGATATTATGTACCGTAGATGAGATCCCCAAACTCTGCAATTTCACATTGAGAAACATTATTCTGAAATTGTAGCACTATTTTCCACAGAGTGGTGACCCCCTCTGAAAGACTCATCCTCTCTGGGATATTCTTTTTTTACCCAATAAGTTACTGACCTGTGGCCAATTCACCTAACTATTTGTGAGATGTTCCACCAGGTTTTTTTTCAGCTTTTCCTGTCTTTTTTAAATGTGTTGCTGGCATCAAATTTAAAGTGGACCTATTCACTGCTCAAAAAAAATTAAGGGAACACTTAAATCACACATTGGGTCTCTAACATAGTATATAAAACATCTAAATCTTTACTGAACATTGTGTAATTCCTTGAGAACAAATTTATATAACAAAGTCACTAATACCGAAAATCAAAGTAAACAATTAAAATCACAGGCTATTCCAACTTGCATGGATTTTATCATGGCAACTCAATGTGACTCAGTAGTGCAGTGGTTCCCAACCAGGGGTACTAAGACTCCTGGAGGAACTTGGCCTCTCCACAGTGGATACGTGAAAACATCACGTGCCACTAACATCAGTGTCTGACCTCACTAATGCTCTTGTGGCTGAATGGAACCAAATCCATGCAGCAATGTTCAAATATCTATCCATGCCCGAGATTTTGAAAGATGCTTGATGATTTGACATCCACATACTTTTGGCAATGTACTGCACATTAACAATGGGAAATGCACAGATAATAGAGCTTTAGTCAAAAAGAAAACGCACAATGCCATTTCACTGTTTTTGGTTTGCTTGGTAGGGGATAACACAGAACGCACCTGTATGACTCTGGGCAATCTTGCATGCTTTCCTGAACTGATATCCATGTGGGCTGAGGTTGAAGAGCCAATCGTTGTGGTACGGAAAGATGCGAAAACGGATATTTACCAGATTACTAAGGTCATACACAGCCTTGATGTATGAATTGATTTCACTAGAAAAGAGAAGAGAAAACAAGAACATCTCTTAATGGACACATAAATAGAATATCATCAAAAAGTTGATTTATTTCAGTCATTCCAGAGTCATTCCACACAGACTGATTTGGGGGTTTTCATTAGTTGTCAGTTATAATTATCAAAATTAAAATGAATGAACACTTGTAATATATCAGTCTGTGTGGAATGACTGTATTCATTGTGCAATTTTCACTTTTTGAATGGAATTACTGAAATAAATCAACTTTTTGATGATATTCTAATTATATGACCAGCACCTGTAGGTAGATCCCAGGATATCTATGACCCTGAGTCATACAGAGTCTCACATGTTGGCTTGCCTGATCATAATCAGGGTCATCCCCTCTCCTTCCTACATAACCGAAAACATTTACTACTATTGGTAATAAATATATACAATAAATATGTCAATCTAGTTGAGAGAGCCAGCTAAATTACTAAACAGAAATGTGATTCTAAATCAATATTCCCAGGACCTAGAGCCTGAGTTAAGAGAGGTATTTACTGTATTAGGTTGGAGTTTATGGTTACATTTTCCACACTGACCAAACGTAGTTTGAAACAATAACAGACACAAAAAGCGATATAGAAGATTTAGAATAGGACTGACTGACCCCTCTCCACTTCGCGCCACCTGGCAGTTGGTGTTGGAGCTGAAAGCGCACTTCATAATGGTGTCCAATGTCATGAGGCTCACATGCTCAAACAACTCAAATGACTTGTCATGTTCTAACAGACTGTCCCATTTGTCCTGGAACAGAAAGAGCGCAAGACAGTCTGTTATAGATGGTTGCTCATCTTGAAAAATGTAAAAGGACAGGGAGAAAGGAATTCATGGCTAATTTTTCTGTAGACAATCAACACAAACTTCAGGTGACTTTAGCCACTGGTCAAAATAAATGGAAATAACGTTTTTAAAAACATAAATACACCCCTTCCTAGAGTTTAACAATTCACTGGTGAAAACCTATTTTCTTGCCGCTCACTATTTTTGGTACATAAATTGGCACAAACGTGCATGAAAGGCCCAGTGGGCATAGCCCACTCAAACATATTCTGACTGACCATAGGGGCGCCATTGAACAAGCCAAATGCAAGCTCACATCACTCAGCTCATGTCCTCACGGGGAACATATTTGCCATTTGGAGCAATTACCTGCACCATGATTGATTTTCTGTGATTTTTTTTTTTGGAAAAATGCTTTCAATCCTACCACAAAAGTGGTGCAATAAGGCCAACAGTAGCTGAATGCTGAAACTTGCTCAAAGCTGCTAGCAGATTATTTTTTTGTATTTCTACTTCATGGGAATTTGGTCTACACATACCTTTAAAACATCCAATGATTTAGCAGTGGCTAAAGTCAGCAAGTTTGCTATGTTAGGTAAACTAAACCATTGATAACAGTTAACCTAGGGTCATAGTCAACTTTCAAGTTGAAGAACAACTTAAAATTAAATGTTCCTTTAGTAGTCTTGCACAGGATGAAGAGTTAAGTATTGTAAAACACTTCCCATACTGCATTTCCACTCAGGCAGCTCATGCCAAAATAAAGCTATAGAGCATAGCAATAAACATTGGAGAATATTTCATATGACTTCTTACTATGACCTTCTTATACCAGCAGAAATGTGTTTACCTAGCTGTTATATAATGCTCTAAGAGCTAGAAGAACACACCAGCATTGTTTTGGCAGAATCGGACATAAGCTTGATATAGGGCTTTAAAACGTCATAATGAAAACCTGGGGTCAGGAGCCTTCTGTGACGGAACCATTTCTGACCTTTAGACACCAGTAAACCATCTCCTGGGGGAGGGAGGGATGGGTCAGACAGCACATTATGAAAACACATTTCACTGTTAAGGCAATAGAATAATGCAGTATATGATAACAATAACTGTAGTGTCAGTTGTCAAATGAAGTGGCATATGTCATAAAAATGAAGTGTCATATGTCAGAATGCTTTTGTTAATCAGAATTGCCCCCTTTATATCCAAAATGTTGAATTATGACAACATTCTTATTAAAACCATACATTATTTATTTTGTTATGTCAATATTTGTGATAACACAATAGAAAATACAACCTTACCGATCCATGGAATAAGAAACGAATACGAAAGGTCATCTTTGGGCTCTGGTCAGAAATGAAGCAAAAACAGCATTTGCAGTGAGATTACAAGACCAAAACCCATGCAATTTCTTATGATGCTGTATATATCATATTGTAGAGTTCCACAGCGACTCACCTGTTGATGCTAGAATGGCTTTGACATAATCTGGGTGGTGAATGTTTAGGAAGGCAACAAATGGGCCAAACCACATTGGGAACGCCAGTGGGTACGATTCTGCCCATTTGACAAACTTGAACAAATCGGTTCCATCTTGTTTAAACTGGAAGAACAATACGTTGTATTTATATGCAGGCAATGAGCACGAAGCCGAAATCGTTGTAAAAATGTAACAGAAGACAAAGAATAAAAACGTTGTCAAATGTTACAGACGAAGCGTTATCTTGACGGTAAACCATTTTCAGACTAAGCTAATAATGTGGCTGTCAAGCAATTTGCACGTTTAAGAAAAATATCTTACCTCTCTGACATGGCCGAAAAGCCAATGTTTTGGAGGACCCATGAATGGCTGCAGAGCTCGAATGCATTCATTTCTTTTGACAATAAGTTTTGAGATTTTAACAATCGCATAGATCAGGCAAAATATTGCAACTAAATTATGAATACACATGCAATCAAGCGTCCATTTCTTCAAAGGTTCAAATAACTCCATTATATTAAAAATCTAACTTTCGAGTGTAATTGACAAATTATATGAAAAACGCAGCGGACACTAGAAACAAAAGGAGGGTGGGTTTTTCGCGAAACAAAAGCTCTTTTTGAACAGTTCTTTTTAGTGAATTTGGGAATCGAATCGCATTTGTAAAACGAGCTGATCCTTCGGCTCCATAATTATTTTAGCTCAAACAACGATCTAATAAGTAGGAAGAGCGCATCGTTGTGTTCCACGCGCATTTTATAAAGTGGTAACGTCAGTAAAACAGTTCAATTCAATAATTAGGTCTGTTAATAAGTAACATATTAGGTCTGGTAAGAAGGAATCTATTCATTCTGCATTCTACACGCTTCTAGCCTATATTTTCTATTCTACTTTCGAGGTGTGAAGTTTTTTTTATTGCTTTGTTGTTATATTTAAAGCATGTTTAAAGGAAGAGTCGTCCAAGAGCTAAATGAGCCGGCTCTTTCACTTGAACGGAGACAGAGGAGCCGGATCACCGAAAAGGCTCCGTATGACCATTTTTGGTGGGCCGAGTTCATGTATGTGGATATAAAGTTTCGCAAAATCGAAGCGACGGGGATCGACCGTAGAGATAGGGGACATTCTACCCGAAACATACATTATCTTGCCTTGAATGGCTGCAGTGAATAAAAAGTATTTTATAAAAAAATGTCTAAAACTAACTAGATGGTTGATTTTTGTTAATTGTTCTGTAAATGAATATGTCATGCATTAGGTTCTCAGATGTTTTTATTAATAAAAACTCTTCAAAACATGAAAAATGGTCAGTTCTCAGCCAAATTGGAGCTACATCTTCCATAGTTTTGTTATGCAAAAACTGTTTTTAGTAAAAAATAATAATAAAAAATGTATATCAAGTTTATCATTCACATCAATTAATTAAAAACATGAAATTACTCATGTATTCTCGTATATTCTACCAAAAATACAACTATACCACTGTCCCCTTATTTTCAGTCAGTGCTGTCACATTTACATAACATTTGTGCATTACACCTTTAAGGTTATGAATCAGAGGAAGTGACAAAATTTGATCGAGTTGAAGCTGACACTGATC